>JAVJGG010000037.1:24120315-24146318 GCA_035590195.1 Aviceda cuculoides | reverse complement strand
GGGGGGGCTCGGCCCGGCCCGGCCCCGCCGGGGGAGCGGCCCGGAGCGCCGCCTTCGTAAGGAAGCTGCCTGTCGCCCGGGAAACGTTCCCGCCGGGAGAGCAGATCCGAGTGTGACACCTGTCTGTCAGAAAACGGCGAGGTGGAGGTTCGCGCCGAGGGGTAGCGAAGAGGCAGCTGTAACCAGGAGATGCCGGGAAAGGAGGAAGGGGCCCGTGCGAATCGCCCACCCAGAGGTTTTCCCTGAGGAGCGTTGACAGGACGGAGGCTGCCGGTGGCAATCGCAGGTCCCCAGGCCACTGCTAGGCCGCGGCCCCGGAGCGGTGCTGAGCACGGCCCGGCCCCGCTGCCCGCGTCTCTGGCTGAGCGGCCGACGAGCTGTGCCCGCTGCGCACCTCCACGGCACGGGCGCGACTGCCGCCACAGTCCTCGTGCCTTTGGGCGGCCGACCGTGGGTGGCCGTTTCCTTTTTTTGTTTCCTCGTTGTAAAAAGTGCTGCGTTTCCTTGGTCTTCTGGCTATTGTCTTTGGCCTGTTTCCACCGGTAGAGATGATTTTTAAATAAAAAGCTAGCTGCTGAATGTTTTTTTTCAGAAGGCAGAGAAAGAAGGAGAGACAGGCCTCCCTAAATACCTTCCGTGGCCGTGGCTGCGTCAGTATGACAAAGTGTGAACTGCGTGAAGCTGGAGAGGCGCTCTTTTTCCACCTCCTCTCTTCTTCAAATCCCGTAGTCTTTACCTGTTTCCAGCCCTGGATTTATAAATGTAAACACAACTTGCCCCTGCAGCTTGTTCTTCCGCAGTTGCAGCGTGTGCTGGCGAGAGCACTGTTTGTTTCTGTTTTCCTACGTACGTTCTGATTCCACTGTGACATTTTACTAACAGGCAGGATGCCTGAAGCACTGCTCTTGCCGTTAAGCCTTGTGAAGCGTTGCTTTGCTTTCACCTGAGGAGTATGTGTGTGAGAGTGTGTCCCGGAGAGGAAAGGTGTTGGTTTTATTCCATCAGTTTATTTCTAACTTGTGATTCAAGTCTGAAAATACAGAATTAAAACCATGGAATTTGGGTCATAAACATACTGGAGAAAGTTTCTGTGAAATGGCTTCTTTGATGAGAACTTAAAAGGGAGCTAAAGCAGAGAGAGTCACTGGGGCGTGTTTGCACTTCTGCAGTAGCTGGCACCCTGCAAGATGTTCTCAGTACAGTGACAGTGCCACAATACGGGGTGTGATGGTGCCTGCACAAACTCGTACCCTCATGTGTTATGCCCCTGGCGACTGCTGAAGCAGCCTGTGACACTACACCTTTACTGCAGCATTTTCTAAGTTGTGGATAAAGTTAGCGTGGTTTGCTGGCTAGCACAATACAGAGCATCCTGCTCACAGGCTCCGTGCCAGCAGAGCAGCGTGGGCACACCGTGCGCAGCCCTGACCTGGCTAGTGCAGCTTCCAGTGGCATCTCCCTGCAGCAGCAGGGAACCCAAGCGACCAGATCCTGGCTGTGTGTCTTGCTGCTCACCTCGATTTTACAGATTTTGCTTAGCTCTGTGCTGCAACAATACCTATAGCAAGGGAGAGCTTTGTGATTCAAGTGGGATAATGAACTCGGCTTGCTGAGCTACTTTCAATAGCAGAATTTTCAGCATATTTTGGTGAAGGTGTTTGCCAGACCCCTAAATTAATTCCATATGTCTGGCCTGTCAGCAGCAGCTCTGACCTCTCCCAGTTGGTCTCAGATTGAAAGGTGAGAACCGGTAATCAGCCTGTTATGCTTCAGCTCTTGAGATCTGTCCAAGCACCACTCGCAGAATTATTTCCTGCCAGTGGCCAGGTCCTACAGTAGCTGAAGACATCTGTTTGTCTAATACCCATGCAAGGCTGTTTCTTAGTATAATACCACACTTCGCTTGCAGCTTTCCTCCTAAAAACTCCTGATGTGCTCTGTAAGTGTAGAGCCAAAGCACCTTTCAGTTTCAATAGGTGTAGATGTTACCTTTATGAATGACAGATGCAAACCCATTTAGACCAGCACTGCAGGGCACCATGTGTGACAGTGGGTGTAAAGAGAAATTTTCACCTAAGGATTCAGGACAAACCCTCCTACATGGGAGGCGCACTGACAGTGTAATACATGTAACTGCATTACTGTTTTTGTTAAGATCTTATCTTAAGAAGGGTCCCATACAGTGAATTAGAGACTAGTCCTCCCATGCAATCTGAAAGGTACAGACTCAGCTGTGTGAGTGTCTGAGTGTCCTTGGCTGCCACTGAAATCGCTGTATTTGTTGAACCCTTGTGAGAATTTTGCAGTTGCTTTCAGTGGGAACATGGTGATGCACTACAGTGATAGCATCTGCTCTGGACTTTATGGGGTAGAAGAGAGGTGACCCTGGCAAAACTCAGAACAGTTTCTGTGGAATCTAAGTATTTTAATTCTCATTCTTTGATCAATCCTTGGTTACAGAAAGCTCCTGTATATTTCAAAGCCTTCTTGAGTGACTATGAGATAAAAAAACCTGGTTTTCAACTGTGTATTACCTCATTTCTGTCTCTTTCTGTAGAAGCAGACCATAGATACGTCGGTAGTTGGTGCTGCATAATTATGTAAGCTGGGATGTAGTGTCACCAATGTAGGTGGAAAAAGGAACTCTTGCTGTGTTATTCTGTGGGAGTCAGTGTGTGTTGTCAGACGGGTAGTAGCATACATATTCTCATTTATCCAAACTGCTAATATGTTTTTTCCCTATAGACAATATTGGACCTGTGTTTTGGTAGGAGAGAAAAAATTACAAGCTGTCTTCAAGACAAACCAGAGTTGTATTTTCATGTCCATTATGAACCCCATTCCCAGAGCCAAGAAATCCAGTTGGCTCCCAGAAGAAGAAATGTTCAGTTAAAGCAAGAAGGTACTGGTCGGGTGGATCTGTTAGACTTATTTACGGACAATAGTGGTTCCTGATGAGCTGGCAGTGTCGATTTTGTGGCTGGTTTAGTACATACCTGAAGAAGAACATTGCTGTTCATTTGTCTGGAAGGTTTTGTATGCCAGGTGAATTGGGTCTGTCCATTTGGAAGGCACGCTTCAAATAGCAGGATGTATCCCAGAGGATACTGTGTTTTTCTTCACTCTTGCTCTTCAGGGTTAGTCCACAGAATGATGAAAATAGCAATTGTCCAACTAAAGAAAGTGTCCTAATATTATCCTGGAATAAATTATTTGTCTCATAATACTAGCACATAACTGAAGAACATTTACAATAAACTTAACTTACTAAGACCAATAACTTATCCTATAATTAGGACTATAGGATGAATATTAAAAAAAGAACAATCTGGATTTTACATCATCGTGTACCTCAGAATAGGCATATGACTGTGCGCAGCAACTATATGGTTAATTTGCTACTGACTTGCTGTGTGACTTTGGAAGAGTCACTTAAGCATAATTTGCAAATTTGTTTTAAAAATGCATGGTTTGTATCTCTGTATGATGAATTGAGGATTTCTTTTAATTTTTTTTACTAGCTTTCCACATGAGAAAATTCTGGGTTTCTGGCTTTTTGGGTGTTTGGGTTTTTTTGAAGGTGACCTGTTAGACACCTGCATGGATTCTTTCATCCCTGAAAAAGGCAACTTGGGTGACAAATCTTTCAGAAATGTATGATTTTCCAAAAGTGTTGTTTGGCTATAGATAGCGAAGCAAGCAAACAAACAAAAAACCCCAAGAACCTCAAACAACTCAACCAAGTACTTTCCTTTCTCAAAAGTTCACTTGCCACTTTCAGACTGCTTTTGTACCACCATTCCCCGACTTTGCAGGGATCGGAGTTTTCTCCAGAAAGCCTCTGGAGTTCTTTGGTGAGCAGTCCTGAATTTCAAAAGTAAAAATCAAGCACATGAATCCTTGGTTGGCTCTAGGACAATGTGAGAAGGATGCACTGTGTTGGGACGAGATGCACCATAGCAAGTCAAATTTCAGCAAAAACCATGGGGCCGGAGGAGTTTTTAGCATGGAGTGCGATGGATCGAAATGACTGCGTGTTTGCAAACCGCCGTCAGTCAGACAGCTTGCAAGAGCAAGGTGGTGAGGGGCTGGCATGGCTCGGTTTACCCTTGGAGCAGCTTGGAACTGCAGTGCCAGCCCTCTAGCATGCCAGAGCAAGAGCCAGCTCGTGAGAACAGGAGTGCTGGGCAGCGCGGCAGACAGAGCGATGGGCTGGGGTATCGAGCCTTGCGGCTTTTCTTCCTGTCGCACGAGGCTGGTGGAGCAGTGGGCCGGGAGGCAGAACTGGTAAGCCATTCATCAGCAGCGTTCTTCATGGATTTACTTAATTTTCTCGAGTTTTACTATTTCCATCTGTGGGAGAGAAAGATAATATAGTATAGTGTTTGGGAATCTCCAGCTGAAGTATAAAGTAATGTTATTTTGACACCCAGAGATCAGAAGAGGAGTGAATTGGCAACGTAGTGGTTACTGGATGGGGGAGAATTAGTCAGTGTTTGTTGTAGCGCCGGTGAGCCCTGTGCCTTAGTCAGAAGAGGTGTGAACTGAGGCTAGCAGGTGACAAGCCAAGACAAACGGTTAACTTCAAGTGAGAAACTGTATCACAAGCCCTTATACTGGAGGTATTTCATTAACAAGGGGACCATCCTGCCTTTCGTGTCCCCAGCAGATTTCACACATGAACAAATAAGCCACAATTAGCAATTTCTGTATGGGCAGCATGGGTGGTTGCAGGGCTGTGTGCTCTGCAAAGTCAGATGAGTGATAAGGCGATACACCAAAGAGAAGCTCATACTACAAAACGTAAAAGATGTGCTTAAAACGTGAGATGGATCAAGCTGTTCAGTACTGGGTCACATACACCTCCGCCCAGAGAAACCAAGGTTTGTCCTCTATAAGGTTTGTTAACTGAAAACTCTGCTGATGGATCCTCATCTAGCAAGAAACTCAGTGCACACATAGAACTTTACACCACTAACAGTTTCATGAAAGCAGTGAAAGATGTTCAAAGATCTTGCTTAATTTGGACCAGAGTAACTGAAATTAACTCTTGGATTGGTTTAATTAATTTGGTAGGGCATAAACAAATTTAGAGATGGCCTTGAATTTCCAACAATGAAGCACAAAGTTATGTCTGCACCTGCCTTGCCTGGAGTAACTGCTTATACTGAGTTAATTTCAGAGCTGTAGCATTAATTTGGTGTGAACCAGTATGGTTTGTCTTGCAGTAACAAGGATGTGTTGTATAAATCCCATCCGGCATTCGGTTTTGCAAGGGTTAAAGTTCTTTGAGCAGGGAAATATGTTTTCTTCCAAATCAGACCCTCAACATACAGCTGCAAAGCCTGTGCCTCCTAAGGCATACCTAAGGAGGAGCCTGGCCTTCATGAGGAGAAAAACACAAGTGGGACTGCTCGGAGCAGCCCAGTTTTTAAAGAAAGCATTATGGAATGCTGGGATCCCTAAATATTCAAGGCCGTCATGGAAAAGCTGGAGGATAAGAAGATCTAATATCCATGATATATCATCTTAAGAAATCCGTATCAAAGAAAAGCTTTAAAGTGAGACAGATGATCTTTTTCAGTGTCTGGATTTTGCTCCAGACCATCTCAAATTTTACTTTGGAGTGAAAAACATCACAATTAATCCAAATTGGATTTGATTACCTGAAGTGTCCTTGAATTGGAAGAAGCATTTCAACCACCCCAGAAATGATTCTTTGGCAGAATGGCTGAGAAGGAACCACAGTAACAATGCCAAGTAGACAGTGAGGAAGGAAAACATAAACAGGTTCGAAGTACTGACTTCAGCAGGTAGGATCAGGACTCTCGAAACAGTCAGCACTCTTGTCTTTCTGGGAATTAACAGATAACTACAAATGACTTTTTTGTGTCCTGTAGAAGCAGCATGCTAATCAGCGCTGCTAGCACTAGCACCACGCTGTTGCCTGTATTCAGTGCTATAGTGGAAGCTGTGTAGATCTTACCTGGATTCAGTACAAGTCTCTTCTGCGTGGGTTTTTTTCCTCCAACTTGGTGCTGCATGAGACCTTTTTTGTTTCTGGCAAGTCACAAATATATAACATTTTCCAGCTGTCTCTCTGTCCTTGGACTAGCATGCCACACTGCAGGACAGAGCAGGATTCTCTCTTGGTTGTGGTGCCAAAACATTTTAGATCCAAATTTGTGAACAGTAAAAGCATAGTTCCACACATTTTATTGTGCATATGAAGAAAATCACACATTTATGTAAGAATGATTGGCTTTCTATGTTCTGTATATTTAGCCATAGCTTCTTTTAAAAGACATATGAAAACAGTAGAGTGGATTAATTTCTGGGATAAACCTCATTGGCTTCACTAGATACGTTTGAGGCTCATCTCAAGGTAATCCTGGGTTCACTGCGGTAATCAAAATCAGAAAAAAAATCAAGAAATAGTAGTCTTTTGCTATGTTTACATCTCTTCCTGCATTCATGAAGCGTTCTCCCTCTGGTGAGCTGTCTTAGATCTCCATATCAGAGATCATATCAGCTTACCGTTAATGAAAACTAATGCACTGCAGACCACCAGTGAAGCGCTATGTATGGGTCTTGCACACAGGCAGGAAGTTACTTGCACTGCGTGCCTGGCTGTTCAGAGAAATGCCAGCTAAATGAATATTCATCTAATGCTGAATGTTACTAAAAATGGGTTCCCAAGGTATTCCAGACTTGTGCAGATTTTTATAGACCATTGCTCCATTTGGCAGTTAGAGGGTAAAAAGGAGGGGTGATTGAAAAGCTGTAGTCACAGGTAGCTGAAGCCTGAAGCCTTATTTGAGGATGGATGAGCAAGATCCCATTATTGTTAAGTTTTCCTTTGATTTTGAATGAATATATATTTTAGAAAATTAAATTCTTTGAAAAGTGCATTCAGGAAAAAGAGGTGCCTGTCATTTCAGCTAATACAGATCTGGATTGTATTTTTTGCTTCTGGCAAATGGATTGGGCTGGTCTTTAGTTCGAAGAACAGGGCAGTGGTAACTCCCAGCTCCAGCCACCTGGGCTCAAGCTCTTGAGCAACCATTTTCCTTCTCTGTGAATATGTGCAAGTCAGTTGTTAGGCACCTGAATCCAGTTGTCAGGTACCTCCAGCAACTGGAGAGTCTTGCCTAATCTTGCAGGTACCTAAAAGCCATGGGTACCTAAATTTCTGTCAGCAGACATGAACATAACTGCTGAATTCCAGAAGCTGTTCATCAGTTCCTGCCCAAGGCCTGGGAGGATTCTCAGACAAGACCTTCTCTTTCTCCAACTTGCCCATGGAAACTGATCCAGAGATAGCAATCTCTCGCTTAAATCAAAGCGTATCTCCCCTCCACCCCAACCCTTCCCAAAAGACATATTGAGACCTTTTGTGCTTAGCTTTATGGGCTCTCTTTTGTCTTGTCAATTTGAGTGGAGGGAGAGGGCCCGTCAAAGCTCCTCTTCCACATGACCTGGAGAAGAAGTCTTCTCTCTGGGTGTCCTAGCTGTTTGGTTCAGCCTGCGGGGGGGTGATAAGTCTCTGCTGTTGTAGTGACCTCTCCAGGTGTCCGTACTTGCTGGACCATTGACTGTCTGGTCTGGGAGCTGAGGTGCTTCCATGAGACAAAGCTGTCCTGGATTCCAGCTCCCCCACCAAACCTGGCAGGGCAAGCTGGTGTAAGCCAGCCAGAGGGGCGTGGGGAAAGCCATTTTTCTGAAGGAAAAGATAATTTGCCTTACATGCCACAGGCCAGGTGGGGAATTTCAGAAGTGTCTAACTGCTTTAGGGCTTGAACCGTACCTCCCTTCCCTGCATTTCCTGCTGCTAGCTTAGGTTTAGATGGCTTTCTAGATCCCTTTTTGAGTATTTAATCATTCCCCTCCATTGTGGCACTGTGAAGGAACCTGCCTGCACACCCCTGTCTGAGCTGTGGATCCCCACAGCAGCAAAGCACTGCACACTTACACCACACCTGATAATTAACCAAGCTATTCAAAGCCCAAATTCCAGTGATTTTCAAAGAGTGCTGAGCTCCAGCATGATAACACACTGTAAATGGAGTCTAGCCTCTTATGACGTTTAGATGTATGTGAAAATATTATCCTCTCTGTTGCAGTGTTGCACCTCTAAAATGTCTCAAACAGCACTCCTCTACCTCAGGAGTTACGAGAAGTTCAGTGAAACTATGAGGCATGCAAATGCTGTGGTAAATAAATAAATAAATACCCAATGAGAAAGAGAGCAAAAAGGTGTCTGAACTGTACCAGCAACTTCTATGTGTTCGAACGCTGAGTAGCCCAGAGATGCCATACACCAGCAAACAAGCCGGCGGCCGCGCATGGCTGGCACTTACGGCAAACCAGCCGTGGGTCTCTGCTGTAACATCTACGATTTCCACGTCCTACCCTTCCGTGCAGTCTGGAGCTAAACGCGAATCACTGGCACCTCAGTCGGACGACACCTGGAGCGTTTAAGTGAGCTCATGCTCTTGCAGAGCCTTACATTAAAGCCTGGTGCGGTCCGAAGTGCCCCCCGGGAGAGGTGTGCTCTGAGGGGAGGCCCGGCGGGGTCAGCCCTGTGCCCCCACAGGGCTCTGGCATTTCAGAAGGTGCTGGAGGCTGTACGGACACCCACCCCCGGGGTCCGCGCTGGAGCAGGGATGGTGGCACTTCCCTGTGCTCAGTCAGCTCTTCACCCACAGCTCCGCTCAGACTCAGCAATTACGCTAATGTAACATCCATCAGATGATAATTGCTCCACTTATTCATCACTAAAGATCTGATGATTAGCAGGTGAAGAGCCCACTGAGATGAATTCAGCTCTGACAGGAGGAAGGATACTTTCTACTTCCCTTAGGGAAAACGACACTAGCTGGTAATAGGACTGGATTTAATTGGATCAGGCTTGTTTTGTTGGGAATGGAAAACAGAACAATACCAGTTAGGGAAGAAATTTCGGAAATGAAATGGGGTTTGATCAGCGGTTTCAAATGTAATTTAGTAGGTTTCTTTTCCTGAAAGTTAATGCCAAATGTCGTATTCTGCTTCCTAGCAGTTTTTCCTTTCTTCCTACTGCAGGCAGCCTGCATGCTCTCTCACCATAAACCTGTGACCTGAGGAAGGATCTGAGCTGCTCTGGCTGTTGGTTTATGGGCTCAGTCCTCAACAAGGACAAGAATTTAGAAGAACTTGGGGAAGGTGAGTTTGCTTTCCAGCACTACCAAATCCATGTCCGAGGACTTGTAACCATTGGCCTCAAAGAGATAATTTTCAGAAATACAGAGTAGGTCCTCTGTGGCTTCAAATTTGTTCTCTTGGAGCCATATGTGATGTTTCAAAGGGCTGTCTCCTGGCACCACAGGGTGCTTTTTAAAAATATATTTATGTTTTAGCAGCTTGAAGCTATTAAATAGGTAGTGTGAGCTGGGCTTTTCATTGTTTCAAAGGAACACCTACACTGGTCCGTTATTGACGTCAGAAACTGGCACAGTGTGCTCCTCATCAAACCACCTAATTGGGGCTCTTGCTAGCTAGCTGCAAAGTAGGTTTCGACTTAGTCAGCCTAATGCTGGAAGGAGAAGTCAAGGCATGGATGTAAGAGAATAGGTTCTTCCAGTTTGTATTCTGACAGAATAGATCCCTTAGCCATTTATTTTTTATTGGGATCCTTAGTGACACTGAGAATGAGAACTGTGTGGTATCTTTTAGATAAAAATCAAGTTCCTTCACTACTGAGATGAGATATTGATATATTTTACAACTGTGGGGGTTTGGCATACTACATTAAAAACAATGTAAAATTCTTTGAACTTCAGTGTTAAAGACGGAGCCATTTTTGTGACTTCTGGTCAGGTCTGTTACAGGAAGCTTCACTCAATAATTCCTGCATCCAGCCTGTATCTTCTGTTTGCCTATAGCATAGTCTTGGAAAAATGTCCTTAATATAAAACCATCAGCTGGTAGAGAAACCTTCATGTGCAAGTTAAACTGCTCCCATGATTAATTATTCAGACTGTTTTTTTACAAGGAGCCAGTATCTTATAGGTCTGTTAAATACAGTGCATGCCTGATGTTACTTTCCAAAGCTTTGGAGCAGAGTTCTTTCTTGTATCTTATTGGGCAGGATCCAAGTTGTCTCCTTGAGGAGTGATTTTATATAAAAAGCACAATGTTCCAGCCAGAAAAGATACCCCCTGGATTAAGAATTCCTGATACTGGATTAGGTTATTGGCCCTGATAGGTCAGATCTTTTCTACAGATTAACATCTGATACAGCAGAATGTTTCTTCTCATTCCCTGTATGAATATATCGCCAGGCCCTGACATGTGGCAGAGATTTCTTTCTTCCAGCTCCTGCAGCTGATCAGATTACAAGTTTAAACCCGAGGAAAAACTTGATTATTGCTTCACATCCACAAATGTTTCTAGTACTTGGGAACACTGCTAGGCCAGTTTTGGAGAAGAACGCTACTGGACTCTAGTTCCTTGTATTTCATGCAACCTGTCAGTGCTTTGGATCCCTTCCTTGGCTGAGGAGAGCCTTGCTGTGCATTCAGTCATCGCTATCAGTAATTTTCATGTAGCTGCTTATTGGGAACAGAAAAGTTCTCATCAACAACAGCAATAGTAATAGTAATACCCACAGTGAGACTGTGAGTATGGAGGGGAGATGAAAATACGGAAGGGGACATTCTGCACAGTGAGAAAGTCTGACATAGAAATAATACTAATTAGGGTAGGAGAGAGCAGAAGTAACAACCTGGCAGCAGAGGACTGCTAGACCTCGTAGGGGACAATGGACAGACGGTTCCTTTGATTGATGGTTAGTGTGGTCGTATGCCAAGAGGCGACAGAGCGCTGCCATGCCAGTTCAGTGGAGACTGTACAGTTTACAGTGGCTCTGACACTGAGGAATCAAACAATTCAGGTCTGAAGAGTGACAGCAGTGACTCACTGGCTAGTCACTTAACTTCCCTGTGTTTGTAAATGTGAGTGATTCATTAGACCAGAACTTAAGCTTGAGTAATTGATAGTAAAGAAAGGCAGGTTTCTAAAATGAAATGGACAATGATAATACCTTCATTACTAAACAGAAGAGGGGAGAGTAGCAAAAAGCCCACAAACTATGCTCTGCTGGGACCAAGTTGAATTGTCCTGGTCTTTTGAAATAAGATCTGTTTTTCTGAACAGGAAGACTGTGAAAGGAAATCAAAAGCTAAACTTTACTTGTAGCTTCTTGTACAATAAGTTAGTACCTAAATCAAAAGCTGTCTTTATTGCTATGATGACACTGATTCATTGATATATAAACCAAAAACATTATCTCCCCCTTTCTTCCATTCCTTAATAGCTAAGATGTTTCCAAAACAAGCAACCAAAGCCTTTGGAGTGTTCTAGGTCCCTTATTAGAAACTGCCTGGCTGGTCTCTGCATGTTGATGGGTGAGAGTTGCTCCCAGGTCTTGGCCAAGGCTTGAGTGTTTGGAGACCTGCTGAGGATCATACAACGTATCAGCAACGAGGCTGAGAAAAGTTGTGGCTTTCCCAGTTTCCTTGCTTGAATCACTTCAAATCTTCTCACTTGTATTCTTTCTAATGAATCTATTAAGTTGCAGTCTCTTTATGAGAAGGTTTTCATCAGTGGACATGCCTCCCCGAAAAGGATTTTATCTAGTTTGATCTGTATAGTAGTTCTAGTGCACCTAGAGAGTTACGCCAGCCTCCCGGAGGCAGCGTTTGTGGTGCTGATGCTCCTACCAGGAATGGCCAGGGATGCAGGTTGCAGTTTCCTTAGGTGGGGAACTGCTCACCTAGAAAGGAAACTTTCACACTTGCAGATTAGTTTACTCGGATACGGTAATTAAACGCCTCTGTAAATGACAGCACGAAGGCTCCGTAAGAAGGCCTAGCACATGCTTCCCTGACCTCTGGATCAGTTTTTTTCCTCTCGTTGCTTCTGGGGCATCCTGAATGACTGTTTTAGATTAGAGAATTAAATCCTGTTTTAAACTTCCTGTCACTTATTCACTCCCAGCACTTTAATCACTGGTAACGCACATCTCTGGTGGACCTTTAGTGGTTGCTTTGCTGTGGTGTGTGTGCATTGCCAACTCCCTTTAAAAACAAGCTGACTGAACAGTGCTTATCTATGTGCTGTCATTCTTTGTTGCTCTGATTCCTTCTGGAGTAATAGCAAGCTTGCCGGACATCTAGTTCTGTATTAAATTATATGCATTGAGAAGTGAAATAAAAAGTTTGCTCTTCTCATATAAAAAATATTATGAGCGGTATAGAAAGCTTTTCAGTGAAAAATGCATGTGAGGGTGTCAGGCTCTTTCCTTCTATAACCTCTTTAAGAAAGTACTGCTTTCAGGGGACTTTGGGTGATAGCTTTACCACTTCCTCTTCAAATGTCACTCTTGCTGCCTGCTTTTTGGTACTGGTTTTACTTCCTCTTCTGTGGTACTTCACTGCTACACAGAAAGTTGCCATGGATTCACTACAGAAGTGAAAGTATTGGGATTTGTTCAGATAACCTTTTAACCTACAAGCATCTACTCGCTAGCTGACAGCCAAGTTTACTTTGAGATAACTTCATAAAGAGAGATTCTTACACACACAAATAAAACAGAAGGCAAAGATGAAGTAGCTTACAATTCAAAATTTTTCATGGGATTTTAACCTCAAATGGTGCTGTTAATGTCTGAATGAAGTGTGGATAGATAGCCTGTGGTGTAAGCTGTAAACCAGTCAGACAGGTCTAATGGGATCCAGTCCTTTGTGCTGTCTCAGTGGCCTGTGTGGGGAAGAGAGGAGGTTGCACAGTTCAGGAGTTCTTGTGCTTCCAGTCGGGGTTACAACTTCATGGTCTTGAATCCGCTTTGACATCCAGAAAACAGGGATTTGTCAAAGTGCCTGCTGAGCTAGCATGAGCTTTAAAGACTGGAAAACTAATAAACTTATTTCTAACAGTTCTGGAAGCACACCCACAATGTGTTTTTAAGATTTTCTGTCTCTGTACCTGGGCTCAATTTCCTTGGGGAAGAGAAAGGGGGAAGGAGTCGTACACATGAACACTTTTGTTTCTTCTGACAGGTCAGCCTGTGATAGGATCTTTGAGTAAACAGAGTCATTCATACACCATCTTTCAAAACCCAAGGCGGGTTTGTGCAATGTTCAATCCATCTGTTGTTGAAATTGCCTTCACTGGACAACAGCTGTGATGGCTTCCCTGCCTGCGATGATGCAGAATGAAAGTTCCTCTGCATAAATTACCATAAAACATACCCAGGATTCACTGTTGTCAGTAGAGGAGATCATTAAATACTGCAGTGGATCTGCCGTGCCGCTGCCAAGACTTGCCTATATTTGTAAAATGTTCTCCATTAATGTTAGAAGTTTGTCTCCTTAGGAGTTTTTAATGGAAACAGCAAAGCATCATCAGGTGGCTGCTAAGAGAAGCAGCTCTTAGTTTTGTTGGGTTGTCACATCCTTCCATCATCATTCAAAACTTCCCCGTTAGACCAGCACACGTGGCTGGGAAAATAACAGTATTTGAGCTTGGTGCATTTCTGTAAATGGCATTGTGCTAGCTGCAGCGTTGTCCACAAGCCTCAGAGCTGATTAAACGCTGTGTGTAAACGTGCTGCTTCTTTCATCAGGAGACCCTTTAAGCCTGCTGTTGGTGCTGGGTGCGTGTACCGCGGGACTCGCGGCAAAGCTCGGCCATCCTGCGCGGGAGCGTGCAGGGTAGCAGCACGTCTCGGTGCAGGGTGCAGGTGCGGTGCTGGCGCACGGGGCCATGGGCAGAGATGCAGCCCAAAGTGCTGGACTCGGTGGCTCGGTCGGTGCAGACCACGGGTATCGGCGTGTTTCACATTTTTCTGGATGGGCAGACGCATTCCCCGCACGGTGTGGCCGGGGGAATGTGCTCTCAGCGTGCCGCCTCTGCTTCTACCAAAGCATGATTTGGCCATTACCAGCTAGCGGATTTTCATTTTTATGTGTGGGAGTACGTGTGTATAATCAAGAGTTGCCTCCTGCCGAGAGGCCTGAATCAGAAGGACTTTTTGGATCCTTCCTGCGGCTGAGGGTTTTTCATGTGTGTTTCAGCTTCAGTCAGCAGTTCAGACTGAGCAGACTGCTTTCATGTGTTTTAAATAAAGCAGCTTGATCGAGGAGACCACACACAAGAGAAAGGCTGCAGGAAGAGGCCATTGACACTGACCAATGGATAATTAAAGGAAGCAAATCTTCTGCTTTCTCTCTGCTACTTTAAGAAAGTTGTTTAATTGAAAGGGAATTGTAATAATGAGAATCTAAAATGGAGATCTGCTTGTCCCAGTTACTACTGATCGAATCGCAGCCTCTGGGTGTTTTAACGAATACACTATCACAGGATATGTACATTTCTGAAGCCGAAATTTGTTTAATTCTTTTGAGGGAAAGTTTGAAGGCAAAATATAATCAGTTGGTCTATTCATAGCTGTAGTGGCAGGAGAGGGGAATAAAGCCCATGGAAACTTTTTGGTTTGATTTTTACCCCCTGCCCCTTCTGCCCTCCAATAAAAGAAATTCTGCTAAACTTGAATCTATAGAGCTCCATCTTTCCTCCAACTTTACTGCTAGCTGTTCTGTGGCTTTCTGCAGCTGTGGCGAGGATATGGTATTTTGGCTGTTTGAAGTTGTTGTTGCTTAAGCCATCGAAGGTGCTGTGTCAGGTGCTCTGCCTAGGTGCGGGAGGTAACCGAGGAGCCGTACGGCCCGTGTGAAGCTACAGTCGTTGTACCCGGCCGTCCTGCCTTCGCCCACTCTGGGGAAATAGTGGCACCAAAAAGTTGTTCTGAATTATGAAGGATGTATCTGCCTCTCCAAGGCTGTGCTGGTACAGCAAAGGCAGTGGAGCTGGACTGCCAGGCTCTCCCAGAGGAGACTGTTGTGTGTTTATAGAAGAGAAATTAACAGTTTTGGAAAAAAAAAAGGGCAACCCAAAACTCAGTTCCCTGGACATAATAGTAGAGGTCCTTTCATTGATAGAAATTCTTTGTGTCAGTGGTGGGTTAGGTATGCCTGTTAGGGATAGCTTTCCCCACCCTAACTGAAATATCCATGCTAACCTTATTCAAGTGTAAACCAAGCCTGGATGATTTCTCCTCACTGAAACAGTCTGGTCCTACATGAAATTTCTGAATTGCTAAGTCACTGCCCGTCGATGGGTAGTGGTGAATGAATTCCTTGTTTTGCTTTGTTTGTGTGTGCAGCTTTTGCTTTACTTATTAATCTGTGTTTGTCTCAACCCACGAGTTTTCTCACTTTTACTCTTCCAATTCTCTCCTCCATCCCACCAGGGGAGAGTGAGCGAGCAGCTGTGCGGTGCTTAGTTGCTGGCTGGTGTTAAACCATGACAGTATTGAAAAGGTGAAAGGAGCATGGTATAAAAAGCATGACTTCTAAGAGAATTTGACCAAACTGGAACTGCCTTTTCTTAAATAAAATAGGACAGGGAAATGGGGGAGGTGTGTGAGGGTAACACAATTTAAAAATACTATAAGGCTAAGAGCAAAGGAACAATCTTTTGCCCTGGTCCATGGCAGAAAGGTCAAAACATTATTTCCTTTCAACTGCAGCTATAAATACTGAGATTAAATACAGGAATTTTGTTCCCCACTCTTCAACCATGCTAAGGCTAGTGTGGGATGGAGACTTTCCTGACAGGCCGGTATCTAAACTCCTCTTACTGACGTAGGACCTGTGAAGCAGGAAGTCCCTACTAGTCCCATTCCTCATTCTTAATTCAGAATTCTTAATTCTTAGTCATAATTCAGAAGCAGGGGGGATAATCTTGTTGTGGGCCTGCAGTGTGCATCGTCATGTTTTCTGTTACACCTGATGTGTCTGGTTAGTTCCTGAGTCCAAAAGGATACTGATGCTACAAGAATATACAACTTCTGTGAGATACCAACGAATACTGATGAACATCTCCATAGTTTGCGTTGGTGTTTTACTAATACCTTTCATGGGAAGCTTTGTTTTCCTAACAGCTAATTTATTAGCGAGTAAATTGAGGCTTGCATATTAAAAGACCTGCCAAATATCACTTAGGGGCCAGAATAGAGTCTAACAGAATTATAAAGTCTCTTTTTTTATTTCCCCCCAAGAAAATCTATCTTGTAAAGTCTTTTTAATTATTCTCTAGGATGGAATCTTACAAGATCTGTAATGTATTGCAATATCAAAAGAGTTCTATTAATTTACCTGCCATTAAACTCTCTGTGACCGTGCTATGGGGATGCAAGGATTTGTAAGACTCCTAGCTGTTGTTCTAATGTCTGTTGTGTTAAACCATACATTCAAAAGATGTATTAGATGCTCAGCAGTCCTGCTATCTCTGATATTTTGAGCTGAGAAAAAATGGTTTCAGCCTCTTTTCTATAGAACCAGGCTGTTGTATTCAAAGTGGTAGCACAAATGTGCTTTGACCTCTTTCTTTCTCTGAAGTCATCATAATAAGCACCTGTCAGTAAAACTGTCCATACATAAAAGCTGTTGTTTCAGACCTTTGTTCGTGGCTGGTCAATTGTTTCCAACTCATCGTTAGTCATTTCTATGGTAGAAGAAGCAAAAATATTTTAGTGAATTTTGAATAGACTGCACTGACATTTGAGGTGATGTATGTATTGGGAATTAGTAAGTACTGTGCACTACGTATAGCATTGTGCGTGGCGCAGTGAAGCTCCATTGACTTTTCTGGGAAATTACAACTTCTTAAACAGCAGAAGCTTGGCAAAAATTTGAGTGACCTTTGTGACAATGACTCTGCTGAGAACGATCTTAGCCTGCGGATAACCTGTATGGGCATTGCAGCTGAACACAACTGCAAACAGTTTAGCTTAATTGTAATCTGATTTCTGCAAATATATCCTACATAGAAGATTTAAATATGTCACTAAATGGAAATCCTTCTGTTAAGAATACTTGAAAGAAGACTGGCACGCTTACTTAAAAGACCTTTTGGGAAGCCTTGGGTTTTGGGTTTTTTTTAAATCTATTAAACTTTCTGTTTTAAACATAACTGCTTTTAAGTGGGAAGCCTGCACTGTCTTTTAACATGTGAAACAAACAGTTTGATCACCTACTTGAATTCTATTTTGCACAAAAATGCGCCTTTGGAATCATATTCCTGTGCTTCTCATTTGGTAGAGCTGCTCAGAAGTGACTGCAGCAGGAGTTTGTGTTGACAGGAAGCTGGTCTTACGTGAGTCACTCTGAAAGGGGGTTTCCATGAATGAAATGACTGAATCCTACTTATTCTGTGTGTCTATGTAACACACATAAAGAAACTAGATACAACATTTGCAGTGTAAGATTTATCCAAATTAATCTCTGCCTTTTAATGGGACATGGCAAGTACTTAATTTGGTCCTGTGAACTATGTTCGTTTGCTAATAACAAAGTTTTTTTCACCCCTCGGAGCACTAGCATGTGTGAATTAGAAATCTCATTTAGAAAGGTGCATTTCACAAGAAAATATCATCTGGACAGTGAGAGGTCTGAACGCTGCAGGTGTATGAAACAGAGAATGTAACCAAGGTGAGAACAGTGTGCGATGAAAAGGCTGAATGAGAGTCACATCACATCTGCATTAACTTGGTGTTCCTTTGTGCTTTGAGATTGCTGCATGAAAGAATTCGTGTCTTTACAAATCATTTTTCAGGGTTTTTGTACATGAAGAATAGTGAAAGCAATATCATGATTCAGGTGATGCTTCCATCTGTGCTTCACTCCTTCTTAAAGAGAAATTATTATGTGGAGAGAATACTTGACTCCCGCACATGGACAGACAATTGGAAAAGAGTAAGAAGTGGAAAACTGTCTGTGTGCTTCCACCTTGCTAGGGAATGTGAGGAGGAAGAAGAAAGGCCTGTGGGGTTCTGAGGATTCAGAATGGTGATGCTACAAGAAAAGGAGGAGCTGGTAAGAGATTTAGCTGACTTTGTGACTGCTGCCAGACTTCTGGACAATTCTGAAAACATTCTTAAGAAAATGTTCAGTATCTTCACCCCCATTTTAAAGAGAGAGAGAACAGGGCAAATGACCATTTTAAATAAAAAAACCCCCTTGTGATATCTTTCTTGCTTTTTTAAAAAAAACCCACCACCCACACATGTGAATGGTTTTGGAGTCCGCCTGCGTTTCTTCGGAGTTTGAACATGGCTGTTACAGTGGGATTCCTGTTCTCAACTGTTGTATCTGCAGCGACACAAGGACTTTGCAACTGTGCTCTCTGCTTGCGTTTTATATTAAAAGCTTTGAATTACTGCTATGTAAATGCTGGCTTAAACCAATTAAAAATCCCAAAGAAAGTGTTCAGACCTTGGTTGTCTCCTCTTGAGCACTTGACAGTAAACAGAACAGACAGCATGTCCGAGAGCAGGGCGCCCAGGAGAGTTGCTGTTTAACCTCCTTGGGGCAGCAGGGAGGAGGGAGGACGCAGCCCCCTCTGCAGCACGGGCTCAGGATCTGCCTGCCAGATGGGAGCTGCCCGCAAGGCCCAGCTGGAAAGCTTTTGGAGCAGTGGAAGAAAATCTGTGACTTTTTTTTCCCCTCCCATTCCCTCTCCGCCGTGTTTATTCTGCATGCTGCCAGTTAATGCTTCAAGCTGTGGCTTGACTTGTTGCATGTGCCTTTCCACTGGACTCTCCTCTCCCTCCCCTGCAGGCTGAATGACCTTTTTATCAATATCGTTTGTGCTTAATACTGGTATCGGGAAGGTGCCTGCTTGCAATGCGGTCCCCTTCTCTTTTGCAAGTGTTGTACAGGGAGCGTCGTGATGAGAAACGGCAATGTGTAAACGCTGCATTTTCTACTATCTGTTCTTCTGCCGAATGCAGCAGTTCCTTCGGTCCTCGGTACTTGCACAGTTCACATGGTGACTTGTAGAGTTATACGTGCTTCAGATTGCTGTGGGTGGACAGACCTTCCTCTTCTAGGAAAAGAAGTAATCCTGAATAGCATGTATGCTTACTACTACACCTTCTTCCTAAATCATTTAAAAAAGATGATGTAAGTAAGATGAAAACTCAGATTTGATAGTTAAGTTTCCATTCCAAACCTACAGTCACCATAGGGGTCTCATGAAACGGCACTAATCTGTATGAATTCATCATGCATTTATGTGCTCTTTTAGGCCAGAAACAAACCCCTTGCATGTCCTGGTTTACCTATGAACTTTTCAGTATTATTGCGCTGTGATGGATGTTCTTTTTCAGCAGATATCTGGCTGATTACTTAACAGATTCTACAGCACTGCATTTTTAAGAGGCTAAGGGGAGATGCCTTCTGAGTTAGATATTGTTGAACTCAATCTGTGAAATCAACTGTGCGGAATCCAGACTTCACTTGAGCCCCAGCTATTTGTCATTAAATTATGAAAGTATTTTAAAGTGAAACTGGGAAAGTTGTGCAACTCCACAGGGAGCAGAGTCTAGAACAAACTCCAGGTTTAATTTTTCTTTACTGTTTTTCTGCAGTTTAGTGATTTGTTCTATATCCACGACAACATAGCTGTTAGAAGCAGACTTTTTTCATCAAATGTGGCTCATATGAAATACTTGCAGTCATCACAGTAATTCCTAGTTTGTTAGTCTCCTGGGCTAT
The DNA here is from genome assembly GCA_035590195.1 of Aviceda cuculoides. NCBI lineage: Eukaryota > Metazoa > Chordata > Aves > Accipitriformes > Accipitridae > Aviceda > Aviceda cuculoides. The sequence goes on along the minus strand of JAVJGG010000037.1, from coordinate 24,126,657 downwards.
GTATACCAATCCTCTGGCAAGGCCACCTTGCTTTCTAATGCTGCCCCACCAGTGTGCCTTGCCCTGTGCTTGAGGGAATCTCTCCAGTGCAAGACAGTGATTTGTCTTAGCTACAAAATAATGAAGCCAGAGAATCAAGACTTGTTATTTTGGAATTCTGAAACATCATCAAGCTCATTTCATAGGGCCAGAGGATGACCCTTTTGGAGTAATGAATCCAATTTACTGCTGAGACAAATTCCTATCTGTAAGATTTTGTTTTGGAGGACATGAAAATCCCTCCATAGAGTTACACCCATTACCCATTACCCGTGTGTGTTCATTGCTTTTGCAGTTTGCTTTGGTAGCAAGCTATACCTGTGTTATGTGTGTTTCGTTTAATGTATGTGTGATACAGTTTCCAGGGGACCAATTTTCCTGCATTTTGATTACATTACAGTATGTGGGATGTGTCTCCCGAATGGGAATGAAAAGTGTTGTTCAATCAGTTGTGCGTTATTTTGTGGGGTAAATCAGTACATGGAAGTGAACTTTAGGAGGGCGCCAGTCTTCCCTAATTTGTGGCTTTCCTTGCCTGGCGACTCCCTAGTGCTTTCACGTCATAGGATAGTACGGAGGTGTCAGTCTCTATTTCTGCTGACCTGATTCTTCTTTTTTAACCTGGATACTCTGTGAACTGGAGCTGGTTTGGGTGAGAAGTGACAGTTGAGGGAACAGGGAGCAACAACTCTTCCCCCATGCTCAAACCTGAACCGCGCTCACATAGCAAGCCGTTTGTGGATTAGTGGTATTTAATGTTGTGCAGAACATGTTAGAGCAAAAATCTTGTAGTGTTGATGCAGAGTTTTTGTAGCATTTTACAAACACTTGCAGTTGAATGGCTGCAGTGTTTTGCACGCTGTTCTTCTATGGCCTGGCTCAAGTTTGCTGGTTATGAAACGAGTGACATTGCTGGGTGATTTTCTCAGGAAATAGTGCTCCCTCTGCTCTGGCCCAGGTCTGTGCGCATACAGCGTATTCGCTATTAGACTGCAGCAGGCTCTGGTGCTGGTGTCAGCTCAATTTCCTCCTCTTAAGTGTATGCCAAGGGCTAGATGCCAAAAGCTGGCGATGAAACAGCTCTGGGAAGAACCTAGACCAGGAGCGAAAGGGGACGTGGGAAGGATGCCAAGGCTTACAGAAACGAGAGACAGCAACTGCCAGGATGGTGACTGAGAAAGGACCGCACCTCCCAGCACTCTTTTCCTTAGTCCAGTAGAAGGGAAAGGAGCTGTTAATGCTAGAGACAACTTTTAGTCTTTTTCTGTAAGTGTTTCTGGGCTATCTTGCATATCTGCCTGGGGAAAAAACTAACTAAAATCCCAGACAAAAACTCTGTGAAAACACCTTGATCCACACATACTTTTAAGTGAAAAGAGAATGAAAAGATGAACAAATATTAAATGAGAGGGTTGTGGTACTGTTCAGTGACTATACATGGGGGATGCTTACACGGTCATGAGGATGCTGCGAGATCCCGTATAACTTGGTTCATGCTGCCCAGGAACAGGAGCCTTGAAACTTGTTTGTAAAGAAAGAAGGGAGATTGAATAGGTCCTTCATGCTGTGACATGAAAAGAATATAAGTAGCTCTTTTTGAGTTATTTGAGAGAGAGAGAGTAAGTGAATGAGTGTGAGAGAGGATGGAAGAATATCCTGAGTGCAGGTAAATCAGCATCTTGTGACGAGAATGAAGTGTGGGCTTATATGTACGACTTGGCTGACATTTGATGTGTCATATAGAAAGTCAGACTGCAAGCATTAGAAAATCACGAGTTAGTCCTTGAAAACCATGACGCTTCCTTTAGAACAATGAAATTACAATTAAAACAACGGCAGCTCGCGATATTGCTCGTCTTTGACATCTGAGCCTTTACTATGCTCCTGGATCTTATTTTTCAGGATTTTTCTCCGAGCTTTGAGGCAGGGGAACTTAATTAGAAACTAAGCCGAAAGATTAATTTGTTGTCACTGACCGCCAAGGTCTGCCTCAGCCTCGGTCCCAGGGCCGCCCGTCTCCAGCCCGGCGCGCTGCGCGGTGCCCGCTCTGCACAGCCGGCAGCACCATCGTTTCTGCTGGCGGGTCGCCGTGTCTCGCTGCGCGTCCCGGGGGGTGCGAGGGGCCACCCGCTCCCCGGCCTGGCCGCTGCGCCGAGAGGCTCCGCGTTAGCGGCTCCGCGTTAGCGGCCGGCGAGGCCGCTGTGGAAGGCAGACTGGCCCGGCCTCGTGGCTTGGCGCAGGAAAATCGGTGTACATCCCGCGTCCGATGCCGTCGCTCGGTGGGGAGCGCACGCCAAGTGCCTTTTGCACCAGGCGGTGTGGACTGAGGGGGAGCGGGGCCTGGGGCCGGTTTGGGGCTCTGCTGGTGACGTGCTGTGTGATTTCTAGGGAGTTCTGTGCCTTCGTTTCCTCTCACCTCGGCCTGTCTGTTCTGATTGCCATTTTGTCAGGACAGGAATATCAGGATTATCTCTTTCTCAAGAGCTAAACGCCTCTTTGAAGTATTCGAAATGAAACAAAGAAAGGACTCTTCTCTCTTCACTCCAGCCTTTATGTTAAATTAAATCTCCCCCAATATGTTGCCTCTAATACAAATGATAATACTGGCCTTGAATCCCTGTGCGCAAGCAGGCTGTATTGTCGTTTGTATTACTGTTGAGATTGCCAGTTAGATCTGACAGCAACATTTTGCACCGATTTTGGGCATATGGACAGCTGGCAGAGCACTGGCGAATTCCTGTTTTACACATGTGTTTTTACTCCGCTCCTCGAATTTTGGAGCGGTTACATCCAGTGCACATCCCTGAAATGCCAGTGCTTTGGGACATTTGCCCCATAACGTAGGGTTATGTCCTTACCAAAGAGAGAGGTGTTTTTACAGTGAGAGCTAACTGGGCATCACACCTCTGCAGTGCTGTGAAATTCCAGTGCAACAGGATGTAGATCCTCCTTAAACCTGATGCAGGTAGTCAAGGTCGCTGCTGTATTTTCTAGTAGTGAAATGGATAAAAAAGCTCATCTGGCTGTTTGAGAAGTTGAAACCCAAAATAGGTAGGCTGTGTCTCCGCTTTGCCTGTGGAGATAGCTAACTCAAGCTTTTGCTCTTGATTTTCAGAGAGGTTAGCGCCTTGATTTCTGGGCTGTGTTTTTGGAGAGTCCTCAGTAAACGGAAGTTTTCTTTTCTGGAGTAGTGTAGTCCCGAGAGGTCTCCTCTGCCTTGGGAACGCTGCCACTGGTGTACGTACCCTGTTACTTTCCATTTCAGAGGTCCTTTAATTTGGGTGAATTAAAAAATGGCAGCGCATTTTCGGTAGGTTTACTCCTCAGCCGGAGCAGCACGGTGAGCTGGGCCACTGCGCTGCTGGTGGTGCCAGCTGGAGGAAGAGGATGGGGAGGAGGGCGAGGAGGCAGCGGCGAGACCCTCTCAGCAGTGGTGTGGCTGTGGGTTGCTTAAGCCCGGCACGAAGCCACGCTGACAGTCTGCTGGCTCCGGCAGCTCAGCCCCGAGCAAGGATTTGCTCAGGTGCATCTCTCGTTAAGTAACAGCACCTTTGTTTTGCCAGGGGAATAATTAACGACCTGCGTTTTGCCAGGGGAATAATTAACAATGGTGTTCTGAACCCTTGTGCTCCTGCACCCTGCTGTTCAATCGCGGCAGGTCTGGCTCAGCTTTTCGTTCCTCTCGGACTGCCTCTCTGAGCATCCTTTTGCTTGCTTTGGGAGGGTGGTCTTTTTCCTTACCACTGAAAACCACAGATATTAAAAGTCCACTGTAATTTTTAAAAATTCTCTACTATTGTTTAACCAGTAGCTTTTCTTATACCATGTACTTTTTATTATCTTGTGACAAAATATCTTTTGTCCTCTTTTCCTTCTTGAGGCATTTGAATCTAAGTACATTTAAGCATCTATGAATCTGTATACGTTTACATAATAGCTAATGGATATGCCACTGTCACTATAAACCAGATTTTTCTTACTGCAGGGATTAGAGGGAGGGTAGGAAAAGGAAATAGATCATAATGATTGACACATGAGAAACTAGTGCCAAATCAGTGCCAACACAGATTAGTGCAGCTTTTTCTCTGGAAAGCTAGCGTGGCTATACTTAGACCATGCCAGGACATTCCTGATCTTGTCTAAAAGGAAGGATTCACATGCACCTCATCAAGTGGCATCACAAGAGGAACTGGCCCAGTCTGGGTAGTGGAGGTGTGACGCACAGCTCTGCTGGGGCAAGCCCCCAGTGCATTTCAGAGGACTACTGGAAGAGACCTCTGGCAACAAACAAGCTGTTTCTCTGCCCACCTTCATGTTCCACAGAGCTGCAAAAGCAGCACAGTCAGTCAACACACAGTAAGTTTGAAAAAAGGGAATGGAGAAACCAAACATCAGAGTGTAACTGAACAACAGCAGGGCTGCTATTTTTGTCAGAACTCTTTGAGCCTTCCTGACACAGTCCCACACAGTTGCTGCAGCTCTAGCGAACACAGCGCTTCATCTTTGCATAGCGCAGCTCCCCAACCAGAAGAACCTGCTCAAACACAATTGGTTTTACTGCTATTGTTGAAAATCCCTGCTCTCCTGGGTCTCCCTGTTGTGAAAGCTTCCCCAGCTTATCAATAGCATATCTATTATGTGACACTTGTCCTTACTCTGAAGCTCTGCCAGCCACTGCTAGGCAGCGTCTCATCACACAGTAAATCTGCTTTTAACTGCATTGGAACAAAAGCCTAATGTAGTGTGCAAAATAGGAAAAGGGAGACAAAAGTGATAAAAATCAAATTAGATTCACCACGCACACAAATTTTCAAATGCAGAGCACAGTGATGCTGGGAATAGAGGGAAGAAAACAGCTTTAAAAAACAAGGCGTAAAAGCAGATTGCTGTCCTTGCTTCACTTCTGGAGTCGCTTTGCATTCTGCAGGCACAACCAGGGGAGACCACAGTCAGGGCTTAGGCAGATGTGCCCGCAGCTAATTACTGTGGCAGTTTAAAATACTACTCCCTTTCTTCACTAACAGGCTGTTCCCATTCCCATGGCCGAAGTAGCGTCCCCGTGGTGGTGAGCCCGGTGCGGCCTGTGAGCCCTTGCTCCGTGCTGGTGCAAAGCCCCATGGCTTAGCCCAAGCTGCAGGCAGGATTTACAGGGAACCGCAAGGAGCATCGCTGTCCTCACAGCTGAGGTGGGGTCCAGTGACCCTCCTCAGAGGGTGGTAGCACATGGCTTGGGCATGGTGACACCTTATGGCTGTGGACGTCTGCCCAAGCCCTTCTGCAGACCCAGGAAGGGCGCTTGGCCAGTTCCGGGCACGCTGATACAGCGTGTATTAGCGAAGTGCTTATGTTGCTTCAGCTGTTCCAGGAAAGTCTGATTTATGCTGCTACAGTAAGTAGCCTTTCTTCTCGATGGGAAGGTACATCTCTACCGGCATGATTCTGTTGGGTTCAGGTTTTCCATCAGCAGGGCTGTGCCTCCAGGACACAGGGGCAGAGGTAATGGTGTAGGTTAACCCTGACTGTGCTTAAAGAGGGAGGATCAGCTGCTCTAGCCCCAAAGCAGCAGCTTTATTAGGATAACAGAAAAAACCCCGCACTTCCTCAGGCCTCAGTGCTTGCGGTGCAGCTTTGCTGTAGCACCACGGCAGCACTGCTTGCAGCAGAGGCTGTGAATTGCATCAGGGAGGCACGCCGGCAACACCTGCGGTTGGTGGGACGTGCTGGAAGGGAGCCTGGCCTTTCTTCAGCCAGATCCAATACTTCTGGGCTGTAGGAGTGCATTCGATTCTCTAGGGTCCTCCTCCAAATACATCTGAAACTGACCCAGAGCCAACTGAAATCTGTGGGAGATGATCTATTGATGTCGGTGGCTTTTGATCCAGACTCCAGTGGTGCCCTAAATGCGCTTGTCTTTGTAGTCCCACCCTGCTGCAGTTGCTGTGAAAGCACGGAGTACACAGTCTGGTGCTGGCTGCAGGTCCAGGCTCTCCCTGTGCTTTCATCCACTCCTCCTCTCATGGGCATCCTTAAGTATTTTCCAATCTGGTTTTTCAGCTGCTGACCCAGCAGCAGGGAGCTGGACGGGAAACAGCCAGGCTTTCCCAGGACTCGCACAGGTTTGGTTTTGGGGTGATCAATCAACAGCTGCTGTTGATCAAGCTATATAATTAATATTGTCCAACCTTTGCTGGTAATCATGTTGCCTTCATTAGTGCTGGGTGGGGGAGTGCGGGAATTCGAAATGGACAGACGCGAGACGATCAATATGATCAAGCGAATGCCGTTTATTGCATGCAACAATAC
>JAVJGG010000037.1:24105132-24117563 GCA_035590195.1 Aviceda cuculoides | reverse complement strand
GTGGGATGTGGGATGCAGGATGGGGGATGCAGGATGCAACATGGGGGATGCGGGATGTGGGATGCAGGATGCGGGATGCGAGATGTGGGATGCAGGATGTGACATGGGGGATGTGGGATGTGGGATGCGAGATGCAAGATGTGGGATGTGGGATGGGGGTTGTGCAGCTGGCCCGGCTCAGCTCGCGTCTCCCCACGGGGGCTGCAGCAAGCCCCCAGCCCTACTGCTCACTGAGTGCCTGTGCCGGCCCCGGGCTGGGGCATCCAAAGTCCCTGTGCCGGGAGCTACCGCCTGCCTCCTCCTGGTTAGGATTCATCGCCGTGCAGCGGCTCCACGTCGCTTTGGCAGCCTCAGCGCTGGTTTAAAGAGCGGTTTGAGGGGGATGGTGTTTGGCCCTTGGAGGGAGTGGAGAAGATGCTGTGGAGGCAGGAGCAGACCTGGGAGGTGATGTGCAGGCAGTTTGGGTAGGGCTCAGGCAGAGGGGAGGTGAGAGCGTTATGTGAACCTTGTGTGATTAGTTGTGCCAGTGCAAGCGTGTTTACCCAGCCCGTTACGGTGCTTAGGTGGACAATAACACTGAAATGTCTCATTTCGATCCCTTTCTTCTCTTTGCTGCACTTCTCTTTCTCATGTTTTCCCCTTTATCAGTGCTTTTCACTGTCCTAAGCAGCACCAAAACTGTGACAAGAAAATGGTCTCCTCTGTTTTAAGAGAAGGAATGATTGTAATAATAATTCAACAGGTGAGCAAGATCCTCTGTGATCACCCTTTCTCAGAAGACAAAAAAGCACTGGCTGCTTTCCTTCCCCTCCCTGTGTGGGTTTGGAGAGCTGTACGGCTGAGCCATGAAGGAGAGGAAGGGCTTCCTACTCAGGCGTGTGTTACTGAGAAGGGGTGCTTAAAAAAAACCCCAAAACTTTCCACTCTGTTTCAGGAAATGACACTGTCGTGCTGGAATTTACAATGAAGTTGTGAATGTGGCTGGAGCCCGGGGCTTCTCCAGGAGAAGGCCCCTTTGGCCAGCTGTATTCAGCTCTAATGAGAGGGCTAAATTCTCCCTGAAAGGCGTGTTTTCCATTCGGCCCCTTTTCCTTCATCAATCGCTGTCACTTTAGACAGAAGGCCCCGCATGCAGCTTCCCTTCGGCTTGCGTGCCGCTCTGGGGCCGCGCTCGGCAGAGGACAGGCTGGCCTACTAAAATGCGTCTCTGAGCCCCCCGAACAATAGCGCTTTGTGCGAGCAGCACAGTGCAGTCTCAGTTTCCCAGGCTTTTCCTTTTCTCCTCTCCCCTCTCCCGCTGGAAGCCGCCGGCGATGCGGGAGCGGGCAGCGGCTGCTGCCGCCGGCCGCCGAACAAAGAGACGGGGGGCTCGGGAGTCCCCGGGCGGCGTGGCGTTCCCTCCTCCCCGGCGCCTGGGTCCAGCAGCCGCAGGTACTTGAGGATCATTTGCCTCAAGAACAGCAGAGCTGAGTGATTTCGGCAAGAAATGCAAGGCGGGGTGCGAGCAGGGCTCCAGCCGTCGCTCCAACGTCACAGGCAGGCAGGGTGCTGCGCCCCTGGGACAGCGGACGAAGGCAGCCTGGGGTCCCTTCGGCGAGGGCGGTGTGCCATGGGGGGGCACGGTCTGCTCCCGCGAGCTGCCGTGTGCCGGGCACCCTGCCAGCCTGGCACCTTGCTGCCAGAGGCCTCCGTGGCCGCAGGCGTCCCCACGCTCCTGACACCAGGACTTGCTACTCCGCGGCTCTGTTCAGGACAGGCAAAGATGCTGGAGTGAGGAGCAACAGGGTGAAGTTTAAAAAAACCCACAAAAACAAGCTGAGTCTTTGCAGCAAGTCGATGGTGCTCGTTAATACAGGCAGGACAGCAGCGATACCTAGCCTGCACGCAAGCTTTGCATCGATAGACAGGAGCGTACCCCCCAGAAGAAAGCAGGAACGCTAACTCCATTTACAGACGAGGAAACAGGGGTATGCCCAAGACCTCGGTGCCCCAGATCAGACCCCATTTCTGTCCCAGTGGGCTCCATGCCCACCCGCACGCTCCTCCTGCCTCGTGGTCCTCACTGCTGCCAAATGATGGAGACTGACGTTGGAAACACCGGCCCTGGTGAGGCACGGGCTGTGAAGGGGAGAGGTTTATCAACCCTTATTTCTCTGCATTGTTGGCAAATAAAATCAAGCATCGTGTAAGGTGGGTGTGCTGTGATGTGCAGTGACTCTGTTTTGTTGCAGGGATGTTCAGGGACCATCATGCCCAGGCTGGGAGGCTGCTGGTCCCGCTGGGCTGAGGGGGGGCAGCGAAGGGGACATTTCACAGGGATGGCAGGCAGGTGTGACCCGTCCCCCGGCAAAGCTGCGGCGTGGCTGCCCTCTGACCGTGGCCAAAGCAGGTCCAGGCTTTGGCCATCCTGTGCTTATGAGTTCTGGATCCCAAAGTGCCTAAAAATGGGATCAGTGGGTTTCATATTGCAGATGGAGAAATGGAGATGGCGTGTGGCTAAACTAATTGCGACCAATAAATAGCAGTGAGCCAAATGTCAGAAAGCGAGTCAGCGCCCGACAGCCACTGACACGCCGGAGCGTTTCTCTGGCTTCGGCTGGACCCGACGCACAGGGCGGTGGAAGCTCTGCCTCGTGCAGCGAGCCCCAAGGCTGCTGCGGTCACGAGCCCAGAAGCTGCTGCGGTCTGCTGCCCCATGCCCTGTCCTTGTGAGCTACTGTGCCGTCCGCATCATCTGGAAAGAAAGTGGTAGGAAAAGCTGTTTCTTATTTATAGGGTGTGTAGTCACGAGAAGTCCTGATCTGCAAGGTGCAGAGCCACTGGTGATGTAAATGGATCGAGGAATAGCTGCATCTTGCATGTGATAAAAATGGGCTCAATCCTACAAAAGAAAATTGCCGTCGTATAGCCTACAGAGAGGAGCTGAAAACACAGTTCTTTTTGTGCGATAGGCTTAATGTCTGCAGGATCTGGCCTTGTATCTGTAGTCATTGATACTGCTGGATGTGATTGATTGTTCATAAACAGTAATTCAGGGATGATAAAAAGACGTCGTTAAAAGAGCAGCAAGCTCCTCCTCTAGTGCAAGTTCTTTTTTTGGTCTGTTGCTACAGCAACTCTCTACTAAGAACAAAGATGACAGCAAGATATTAAATTTTGCAGCAACTCAATTGACTCTTGATTTGCCGCCTTCTTTGCCTTCAGTAACTGAATCCTACTCCACTAATTGTGTTAGATTTCAGATAGAAATCATGCCTTCCTGTGACAAGAATTCCTGCGTTGCTTTTTCCTCCTTCCCCTTAGAAACCAATTGAATCGAATTAACTTATTTAAATTCAGTGGGTGATTATAAACACTAGATTTCTTGGCTTTATTTCTTTTGCATGTGGACATCATGTAATTTAAGCCACAACTCATATTCTGTACCAAAATCCCCAAAGCCTTAATATTCTTTAAAAAGAAACAAATAGTTCTTGGCAAGTTCGGTTTTGGCAAAGTTCAATTTATGCCAATGGCGTAGAGCAGAAATGTATAATCTAAACTGCTGTAACAGAGGTCGTCTGAATTTATGAATGTTAAAATTGTTTTTAAAGCAACACTGCATTTCAGTTCCTTTCCCCCCACCCCACAGTCTTTGTTTCTTGTAGGGCAGACTGCGAGAAGACCCCTGAATCTGTATCTCTGGGTTCACTTCTGCACATGCAAAATCACCCCATTACGGTAGAAGACAGTGTGACAAATGACCCCCATAGCCTTTGGTGGGATTGTCATCTTCAGAGCCCCAACCCTTGGCTGTCGGAGGTCAAAAGCTTCTGCATGGAGACAGTTACAGCTGAACCTTTGGAGCGAACGTCCTGTCGCTCTGCGTTTGGCTGTCGTCGGTGCGTGCCACGTGTGACGGACACTGCTCCGGACGGGGCTGACTGTGCTCTTCTCTGTGGGAAATGGGTGCAAGGGGAAGAAAGGCCAACCAAGTTTGCCTTAGATAACACAAAACGTGAAATGCTACTGGAGCTGCGACGGACTCCTGGGAGCAGGCGACCAGGGCAGAACAGCACCATCCCATATGAGGAAAGCATAGGTGAAATCACATCCAAACTACAAATTCCGCTGCAGCAAGTGGTACGGGTTTGTACCGAAGCCTTGGAGCCCACGGGAAGGCAGGCTGGCAGGCGCGCCGCTGTGCCCTGCGCGATGGAAAGGGCCGTGGCCCTGCAGGCAGGCGAGGAGACGACGAGGGTGCGGGACCGTGCTGCGTGGGGGACCCGCTGCTCCTGGGGGTGCAGGGTGCGGGGATCCTCACCCGTGGCAGGGGAGAGAATCGGGGGAAATGCAGACAGAGAGGAGCAACGACATACAGGGAAAGGGGGTTGACTGTTGCACAGGAAATATTATATATTTAGCTTTACTCTTAATTAGTGGGAGTACAAATAAGAGTATAGCTCTGGCAGCTTCAGATCTGGCAGGGTGTGTACAGGAGGAACTAGCCCAAGCAGAAGTCTGGGCCACCGTGGTTTCAGCACAAGATTAAATCTGAGGAAGTAGAGCAACAGAGAGAACCAGAAACAAGGTTCCTGTCACTTTTCCCTGAGAGCTGTTGTGCAAAAGCACTTATCTGTAGGCTTAAGTAGTACAGGGCAAAGGACTCCAACCTGTCCTACGGATAGGACTTAAACAGCTACTTGGATTTCAAATGCACACCTTGGATATTAATATGCAAATGGCAGCGTTGTGCAGGTGATGTCCTTCCTAAAGGGCCTGGGACGACAAACCCTCCCCCCTTTTGCAGGGACAGCCGTGAGTGTTCCTCAGAGGAAGGACGTGGGTCAGTGTGGAGGCTCCTGTGCTGAAGAAGTGTGTCTTCGAGCTTTCACCACCGCCCGACCCCTGCGCTCCGTGCCATCGGAGCGGGCGCTGGGTGCCCTTTCCCTGAAGGAGCAGCTGCCCAGGCGCCAGCGGAACCTGCAGATCGCAGCAGAGGAAGGAAAGCGCAGCTTCGACCGCGCTGTCCTGGTAACCTCCCCGGGGAAATAAGAGGTCACAGGTCTTTAGCAGGAAACTGTTAGCAAGAGACCGTTCACAACCGCTTAAGCAATGTGCAGGGCAACTTTGGCCTTGCATAGTTACACCAAATTCTGAGTTGATTGTGTGACTCAAATGCCTTTTACGGGAGAATTACAGCTACTGGGAAGAATTGCTGTTGCCAAGTTGTTTATTGTAGTACCTTGCGCTTTTAGACACAAGTAAATATTCCCATTTCTTACAGTCACTTGAATTATTGACCAGTGTAATGCTAAATTCTGCCATTACTACAAAGGCTTAAAAATGGTAACAGTGAAAGACAGGTATCCAGGTGGCTTATATTTTCTAGAGTGCTCTTTTTCTTCTTTGAATATTAATGTCTTCAAAGATACTACACTCATATCTTTTAAAGATATCCTTCTACTTACAGCTGAGGTGTTGGCAGCCCAAATAAAATAAAAATAAAAAGCAAACTTCTGGGATGCTTTACCTGGAAAGGAATGTGTTGGCTCCCAAATTACATCCTCCTACATGAACTGTTTGGGAGGCAAAGCAGCCCTCTTTGCTAAGAGTTCCCACTAAAAAATAGGCTTGTTACCCGTGAACGTTAGTGAAGGCAAACTGCAAATAACCTGGAGAATAGAGGGTAGAAGCTGCTTATAGTAAATTTGCTGCACCAAGTCTTGTTTGGTACTGCCCACAGCAGATCATTTTCCCAAAAGATTCCCAACGCTGCTGTGTTGGCTCAAGGCCGTTGTTGTAGGACACACAGAGAGCTCCAGCACAGATGGGCCCCTGACTCTGCCACCAGCTTCGTCACTGCGGCTCGTGCTGAGCATCGCTTCCAGGGCTGCTAAAGGAGGGAGTCTGGGTCAGCTCACCTTGTCCTTGTAGATCTGCATTGGAAAACCTGCGTAGTGTAAGAAAGGCCATAGGTGGAAGTGACAGCGATTGCTTGTGGTTCCCTTTTTTCCACCTTACAGTTGCAGCTTTTCTTTTTTCATCACCCCACAGAGACTGCTCTCTCCTGTGCTGTTTGAAGTGTGCTCTGCCTTTCAAGGATTGTAATGAAGCAGTTACAGGTTTTGGGTATTTTGCTGCTTACTGTGGGGCTGCTGGAAGCATTATTTCCCATCTCCTGGTGGGAAAAGGGAAAAGAAAGAATTCCCAGGTTATGCCTAGGAGTCAGAGCTTTAGTCAGTGATGCAGGTCCTGAGTGCAGTAGGCAGGCTATCAAGATCCTGCTGCAGTTGCAATATGAAACGTGGACAGGAAGGGGCTGCTTTTTCCTAGGTCTGCTCCCTAGTTTGTTCTTCCAGCTCTGTATCTGGTGAAGGAACCATACCAGTACCGTCCGAGAGAAATGTGACACATTTTTCATCTGAGCATCGCAAATGGCTCCAGAATGTCTTGCAGCCTCCCAGAATTTTCACATGGAAAACCTAAGGCAATAAGGAAACCAAGATTCATCTTTGGATGCAGTTATTTTGGGTGCAAAGGCAGGATGCATTGATATAGCTATGTCAGTGCCAAGTTACAATGGCACTTCACTACACACAGATAAAAAAGGGCACAGAGGGAGAACTAGTTCTCTTGTTATTATGACAAGATAACAGCACTTTGCTGGCAGGAAAGAGTATGTAAGATGTAAAAACCCAAAGGTGATATAGTGCAGTGCAAACATCTTCCATATTATATGTCTCCAACCAGTTTATTCTTACACTGGGCAAAGTGTATATGGAAGTCTTCTTCTAGCAGCAGTTCAGCTATATTAGTGCCCTGCAATATCTGCAGAGCAGACAAGCCATCGGGGCCAGATTCTGGTTCTCTAGTTCATAGTCAATAGATTTTATTCCACCAACGATCCCACTGAAGTTGAGCACTTCTGCTGCATGAGCAATCCCTCCAAATCTGGCTGCTCTCAGCAGTTTGCTGCAGGTCAGACGAGCCCAAGGAAGAGCCCACACCTCCTGGCGACTCCTAAGCCTAAACTGCAATAGTTGCTATCACTGAGTAGGGGTCGACAGCAAATTCCCAGATAGGTTGCAAAGGGTCCTGCAACACATCAAAAGTAAAGGTCTGTCCCCCTTCCGCAACTCCATCAAACCAAGGCATAGCATAGGGAATTCTGCCTTTCGGAGATCTCAGGAAGGCAGAAAGACCAAGGAAGATTGGGGGTCACGCAGCACGAGCTGCCTCTCTCTGGGATGGGTAACTAGCGGCAATACTGCAGCTGTTAATCCTTGCATAAAGTTGTGAAGGGTTTTAACAAACATCTCCATGTCCGTATCAGCTGAGGCTCGGCATGCCCACCCAGCCTGCCTCCAGCCTACCTCACTAATGTGAGAGTTCGTGTGACCAGAGGGTCTGCCCGACTTACGGCAGTAGCACGCGAGTATCTCTCTGGAAACAGTATTTGCATACTCTTCTAAGGCAGCTGTGTATATGTTAAGCATATCATGAAACACTTACAGTCTGAAGCTGGAAACAAAGAGTGCAAGGCAGCTTCTGCCTAAAGAATTTTCCTTAATTTAGGAATTGCTTTAAGCAAACATTACCCATGCTTCCTGAGCACACACAAGGCTACAGCCCTGGAAATAATCTGCATTAGCCTTACTGGAGTGACCACGTTGCCATAGTTACTGTTGGTTTCTCTATACCTCAAGCTTGAAGAATTTATGATGATTAAATCCCATCCCATCCCATTCTTCATTTAAAAATTCTGTGCTCAAAGTGTCACAAAGTGAATTATAATGTAATCCTTTCTTTTAAAAAGCTGTTTTAAGTAGAAATTCTGCAAAGGATCTTAGACGTTGATATTTATTAAAGATCATTAATTTGTGATTGGATTATTTTTCTTCAGACATTGCTGCTTCTTTATTCTTAGTGATATATGAATAGCAGAAAATCCTGACACTATTATATAATTTCCTGATTGTTTGGATATTTTTCTTTCACCATTGTATTGCACACCATTCTGATAAAAGATGTTTAACATCCTCAGATACTCAACTTCGACCTCGGAGGCAGCCACACCTGTTTGAACCAACCTGGCAAGAACATCAAAATCTGTCCTATGACATAGCTTGTTATCAGAAAATTTTGGTACTTGCTCTCCTAATACCTGTGAATGTTACAAGGAGAATTAACTGCTGTTGAGATGAACCTATTATAAAATGGCCCGTGCTTCTCTTTTTCTGGGTTTGGGTTTGGGTTTTGTTTTTTTTTTTTTTTTTTGCGGAGAGCGAGCTCCAAATTATAAGGTCCCAACTATATCGGTCTTTGCTGTGAAGGAACACAACATCATTATCCCTGTGCTTTAGAAATGTGTAATTGTTACATAAGTTAACTTTCCTTGCTTTGGGAATCTATATACTGTAGCTGTGTAGGACAGATCGTTTCACGTCCCAACGGCACCCTCTCCAGAGACCTAATATTCCTGGAGGGTCATTCTTTGACACCTCTCAGCTTTCCTTGGCATCCCCTCTTCGGCCTCGCTCCAAGTGCAGCCCCCGGTGGTCTCTTCCCCACGAGGCGAACCCCGACTTGGGCTGGGACTCACACACGGCATCCCAGCCCCTTCCCGGATTCCCCTGGCAGGGAACGCTGCCACGTTTGTTGTTCGCAGAAAGTCAGGTTTCCGCTTGCCCGTGGGTAGCACCAGAGGCAGCCCTCTGCCCTGACGTGCGTGCAGGGCGCGGGCCGGGAGCGAGGGGTTTCCAGCAGCATCACTGTCGGACCCCACCAGCCCGACAGCTGCAGGGCTGCCTCTTGGCTCGCAGAATGCTTGTTATTCTTCTTTCCTGCTAGAGTAGTTCTGCCAAAAAACCCGTGTTTTTATGTAGAGCAAGATTTACTACCAAACTCATGCTTTTGGAGCAGCAGATAAACATTTAATGTGAATGGTGCAGAGGAGCAGCGCACTAATGTAGAGGATTGTGCTGATTCTCTGTAGCAGACTGAGGTTTATCTCCTGAACCTCTTGTTTGATACGTGATTTATTATGGCCAGTAAAAGCCCAAGACACTCCCATTTTCTCTGTCTTCAATTATTACAATGTCCTACTATTTTCTTGTTTTCATGCCTGCACCCAAACACCCTGGAATCAGCTCCTAGCCCTGCTCAGCCCGCTCCTCTTTTAAGGTCTGTTACACATCTGATTTTCTGGACAGAATCCCTCTCAACAAAAAATCTTGCCATGTTCCCATTCTGTACAAATTGGTGTTATTTTTCTATTTTTCTTTATCACAGCTGCTAGGAGCTTAACAGATCTCTGATCTCTCTTCCATTTTCCCACGTCAGCTGTTATATTGCCCACCACCAAAAATTCCTCACCCAACCTAAGCAAAATTTTGGAGGTAAGTTCATCTTCCAGTCATCTCCCTGCACACAGCATTTTGACTGGTTCTTGCTGTCTTCTGCATCGTCCATTCTACTGAACGATAACGTAAAGTACTGCTGGCTGGCTTGTTTGTCCCATTTGACCATTCTTAGTACTGTGAAACTGCTCAGACCAGGCTAAATTTGTGTTTCAAAGGTATTTTGACACAAAATGTTAATGGCATCGGTGAGTGAGGCAAACAAAACCAGAGAGAGAGGCAGGGCCGGCGTGCTCCCTGCGCTGCTGAGGGTGTACAGCTGGTGGATGGACACATCTTCGGGCACAGAGTGGGCACAGCTTCCCGGCTTCCCCATCCCAAATAAATAGCTTTCCCCCTCTCGCCCCTTTTCTTCATCTCAGTTCAGCAATTGCTGTTTTTATTTCCGGACTTCCTAGTTGTCCTTAACTGAGGTGTCAATGCTCCTTTGCTGATGTTTCCCTAATCCCACCCCACCTTCCCCGCCAAGAACAGGGAAGCAGGTCCTGCACCCGGCTCCCTCCTGCATCCTTTCTGCTCACCCCCAGGATTACTCAGAGCCTCTTTCTTTCTCCACTTGTTTCCTTCTGCCTCTTTTGTGCTGGCTGCACCCAACCCTCCCCCTGTCAGATCCTTCGTTCTTACCCTTCCTCCCCACTTGGCTTCCTCCGTTCGTCTGTGCCTGGCTCCATTGGATCAGGGGTTCGCAGACCGCACCGCTGCTCTGCCGGGGTGTACCCGGGGCTGCCCTGCACCCTGCTCCTCCCGGCTTGCCCCTCTACTTCTGCAGCCGCCGATTCGGGAACCCTGGTTGCTCTGTGGGTCTGCACACTGGCACAAAGTGAATCCCACAGAGCAGCTCCACCGAATCGCTTGCTTGTGTCCTTGTCACTTCACGCCTTGACGTCTGCCGTCCCCGCTCGCTCACCTCCCAGAGAGGTTTGCTCCTCCAAACCCCGGGCCGTCGGAGCAGTGCATTGCCCTGCTTCCTCCACGCAGCACAACTAGTCCTAGAGACCGTCACTAGCCCTCCAGCTGCTTCTGCCCCTGCCACGAAAAGTTGCCCCATGCTCATAACCACCGCTCCAGTGCCCTTTCCTACCCTGTGGTCCCTGGGCTCTACCTCTCCCTGTGCCCGGCAGGCGTCTAAAGCAGCTTGCTGTCCTCCCTCTGCGAAGGGCTCTGAGCTCCTCCGTCCTCACGGGATTTGGGGAGTGATGGCAGCTCGGCCCTCCAGCCCCAAGCCTCGGCGCTCTGCAAAGGCTGCCGCTTCCCCCAGCAGCGCTTTCTTTGTCTCCTTCCTCTCTGGGTCTTTTTATGGCTGCTGGAAATGCAGAATGCTCTTCTGTGTTGCCTGCTGGGGCTAGGTAAATTATTTGTTTAATAGGCTTGGTTTATTTTTTGTAAGCTGGCAGAATAACTGTGAATCATCAAATCTCCCTGAATTCACTCCACACAAGATACCAACAAAAGGATTCATTGTGCAGAGCAGTAATCAGGCTGTAGCTGGGGCTGGACAGAGAAGCCATACAGTGGGTCTGGCTTCCCAAGAGGCTGGATACGCAGGCATTGCCAGCGCAAGAACTAGTACGTGCCGCTTTGAAAACTCATTGCTGACAAACATGTGTGGGTTTTTTCATGACACTCTGTCCCAACTACTCTTTCTTACTCAACCAGAAAACCCCTGGAAAAGAGCCTTAAATAGTGTTGCCGCTTCTGCTAGAATGAACATTTTTTTCCTTTTTTTCCTAATTGTTAACAAAAAAAGACAAATCTATTCAAGTGCAGCCCTCCTCTCAAAGCAGCTTCTGGATTAAATTGGAGAACTCATTAGGATCAGACCCTTAGTTTGCAAAGGGGTTTTCTCTCCCAGCTACCGCTCCCTGGTCCCCCGTATGTCACACCCTGGTCTTGCGAGAGGCTCTGCGGTAAACGTTTGTGTTGTGGTTACGTGCAAGGCTCTGTTTCTGCAGAAATGGTGCCCACACAGAAGAGGAGATTTTCCAACTTTTACGCCCCTAAGGTAGCTGTCTTGGACGTGAGCTTTCGGCTGCCAGCCCAGAGGGAGGAGAGCCTGGTCCTGCGGGTGCTGCCTGGAGCGGGCATCGCTGCCTGGCTGCCGCGGGCCCCGCAGCATCGTCTCTGCTCACCTGGCCAAGGGCAGCGAGGGATGGGGCTGCCTGGGCACCTCCTCAAGCTGCATCGCATTTTCACTTGGAAATCTGTACCTTTGGACAGCAGTTTTGTTGGATCCCACTTTGGTTTGCAGTTAGCTTTGCCTGCCCCTAGACCCGCACACTTCCAAACCTCAGGGGGTAAACCGCGGTGTTGGAAAACACCGTTTCCAGGGGAGGATTTAAGAGAAGCAGAAGCGGTGTCGTGGTACTTGAGGAGGCTGGCCCAAACAGAGGGGCATTTACAGAGCCCAGCCTTGTGCATCATACGTTTTCCAAACATGATTTTCCTGAAATACACGTATTTCGGCGATTGACCAAGGAGCCAGGGCCGGGGTTGAGGTAATGATGGATTAACAGAAGGGAGAACGAACCCCTTCCTCCACAAGCCAGCCTACAGATGCACTACGAGGTGATGCTCTGCAAGGACTACCCGAAGCCAGAGTTTCTCCTCTCAAAATGGCCTTTCACGTGAGTGCCGGGCCTGCTCCTGGGGCTGGAGGAGCAGAAGCAAACTTTTGTTTGTTGCTCTCAACAACGGGGTTTGCCATGCCTTGGGACCTGGAGCTTTCCCAAGACGGCGCCAGCCAGAAGACGTCCCGGCTCGAGCCGAACAGCCTGTGAGCCAAACGTGTGCCGCAAACCTCTGCCGTGCCGCCGCGCTGGGTTCGTTGCTGCTTTCATGTCGGCGACTCCCTTGCGGCTGCGTTTCTGGCCTGCGGCTGCGGATCAGCCGTGCCTTCAGGGAGGCGAGGGGGACCGGCGCGGGGGGCGCGGGCGGCGGGGCCTGCCGCGGCCCCCCACACCCCCACGCTCTTGCTCCCCGAGGGGCCCCGCGGCGCCAGCGCCGCTTTACTGTCCGCCTCTGCGGCACCCG
>JAVJGG010000037.1:24085547-24103975 GCA_035590195.1 Aviceda cuculoides | reverse complement strand
GCGGGCCGGCCGTAGTGGCTAGCGATTCGAGCCCGCCCTCGCGGAGAGGCTGCCTTTTCGGGGGGCACGGCCGTCGTTTGGGGCAGCCGTGACCCCCCCGGGGGGGCGGGCGGGCGGGCAGGCGAGCTGGGGCTCCGGGGACCGCTCGTGGAAGGGAGAGCCCGTGTGGCGTCGGCGTGTGGGTGAGGAGCTCAGCTCCAGGCCTCCCCGGCGAGGAGACACCTCGGTCTTGCAGGTCTTATGTAAGGAACTTCGCCGTGCGTCGGGCCCAGCGATTTCCAGGGACATAAGCGTTATTATGCAAGTCCTAGCGCTGCAGGATGAAGACCTTTGAGGCGGAGCGCTTTATTTCTAGATTTCGGGGGAGAATATAATTAAAGGTTGTGTCTGTTGAGACCACCGAGCGTCAAATGTCAGGCTCCAAATTAATTTTTATTGCAGTTAGACTTGCTGTGGGAAAGTTGGTACCCTCCGGAACATCACAAACGTCTGCAGTCTAGTGAAAGACCGAGCGTGTGTGGTCAGACAGAAAAAATTAGTCCGTGTAGCCATCTCTCTATTACAAATCCAGGATTTCTAGTATCCGTAGCAAACTGTATTAACCGATACTGTTGGATAACTTTAGTTTGTAAATCCACTCACTATTGCCACAACTCCTAATTCTGTCAGTTGATGACAATTCCTTTTCCTGCTTTCAGCTTGAGGATACTGAACTGCTTACTTAACGCCTTTTCGTTAAGTTGCTCCCTTTGAGTCCCTTGGCTATTACATAAAATTGGCTCCAATCTCCCTTTGGTCGTTTGTTTTGTATAGGTGTGCATTCACCATTTTGCGATGTTTAAGTCTCTGGTTAAGACAGAGTTAAATAAAAATATAAAGTAGCTTTTCTGCAAATTAATGTGTGAATGTGCAAACTAAACAGCTTTCCTGTTTTCTCTAGAGGTCACTTAGCGTGTTGGATCTTGAGCTCAGCTGAGTGATGTCTTAACTGCACAGAGACTGCTTTGAAAAAGGAGCTGCTTAAGTGCTGCAGTGCAATGCCAGATGGAAGGATTTTGGGGAAGGGGCTGTCTGTTGATTTCGTGCCATTGTTTACTTTCTTGCATTTCAGCCTTTTGTAGTTGGCTTTGAAGAGTGATGTAACAGTCACAACATGCTCTGCTCAGTGCCAATTACCTTTCTGCTTGTGTGTAATTTGGGCAAATTGATGTTATTGCACCCTGCAGTTAAGCAGATGAAATATTCTTTTAGCCTGTGGTATTGTTCTGTTTTACGGGAGGGGATTTGCCTTTATTCAGAGTCTGTCCCACGTTTCCACATTGTTCTCGAAGGTGTCCTGGTTCCTGCTTCTCAGATGCTTGGGGCTGCAGAGGGGTAGCTGGAGGCAGAACTGGGCCTGATCTGTTCCAAAAGCTTTGCTGCAGACTTCTCCAGTATTTTTGCTTGTTGTTGTTTGTAACTGGAATACTCATTTGCTGTGATTGTTCTTGGCCCGACTTCTGTAGCCTCATGGTTTCCATATGTTAGGCAGTTAACGCTGGAGTTATGTGTAAGGGTGTTTTATTGCACCACAGCGATCACGTTTTGGGCTGCTTTCTGGGCAGCTGTAACACAGACCGGGTTTGCTGATGGGCTGGTAATAATTTCCTTGATAGTATTCTGTGCCTAATTATACCTCCAGAAAAGTCCATTTTCTGATTTAAGGTACTCAGACTGTATTTTCGTCCGAATAAAGGCTAATTCAGATGTGGTGAGGGTTTAACTGCACCTGAAGCTGGAGCGAGGTGGGAAGAGTCAGACCCCAAAATCTGCGTGTGCTGCCTGCCTGCTGCCTTTGAGGTGGTGGCAGCTCCATCCCTGAGACACGTCAGGTCCGTCACAGGACCGGCGTGTTCTCGGGGTGACCTTGGTGAGGTGAAGGGGCTCTGGCCCTGACAATTGTCACCCTCACTGTCACCTTCTACAGGGACCAGGGCGGCTCTGACCTTCCCACATTGCTAAATGGTTGGAGGAGGATAAATGTCTGACTCCAGAGGAGTTGGTGCGGAGCTCTGTTGTGGCCCACGCTTCATTGTTAAATGGGGGCAGTGGAAGAAAATGTAACTGGGCAGAAAAATTTAGTGACAAGTCAGTGGTTGGTCATGACATTAGTAGGGACCTGAGGAGGACTGACTGCCAAGGGCGCTCTGCAGAGGGAATGGGGCTTTTTCTTTGTTTAGTCATGTACCGTGTGTGCAAACGCAACAGATCTGTGTCGTTGGTGTCAGCAAAACCCAACCTGGGGCAGGGTTTGTCATCACCTAAACCTTCTCCTGAGGCTGCGATAGTGACCGTAAACACCCACCTCCACTTCTGCTCCCGTTCTGCAAGGCCTGATCTCTCTTGGCTCGACCTAGGGATTTCATGTAGGCCACCTCATTCCAGAAACTCTGTTTGTTTCCTTCAGGGATTTAGTCGTTATTCTATTCATATCTAAACCCCTGCTACCCTGGTGAAGATGGATACCCAAATCTCAAGAGAAAGACTAAAATTGAAAAGTAATGGGGAGAAAGAAGGAAAGAAAGAAAGAAAAGGGGGGGCGGTGGTGAGAGAGACTAATGGAAGCAAATGTTGGCACAGAAGAGCTGGCATATGAAGATAAGAGATGGAAATTTGAAGAAGTGATGCCTTGTTATGGAGGATGGGGCTGAAATATGAACACAGCACAGTGGTGGTCCCCGTGGCATGCATGGTCAAGAAAATAGCAGGGAGAAAGGTGGAAAAACCCCGCACGTGAACTCCAGGGAATACATTGGCATGGGTGGAAGTGAAAGTAATTCACAGCAGAGGTGCGTTTAAAACGCATTTAAAAGATGTCAGAACACTGGAAACGGTCAGGGTGCTGGCCAGCGTGACCTCCCAGGCAGCCTGGAAGGTATGAGGTGGCAGCCAGCGCCTGGGGCTCTCGCAAAAGGCAATAATCATCTAGCAGTGCCTCAAGTGCATAAAAAAACTCCTCAGTTGCCCAAGTATTACTAAAGGAGCCTGACAGACAACTGGGAATAACATGGTGGGGGAAGGAAAAAATGTTGCTTAGGCTGATTTTTAGGAAAGTTTAGCTGAAAGCCCTCTATCTCGGGCGGTTGGGAAGCAGAGCAGAGGCCCCGAACGGTTCGGGGACAGCCTGTCAGTAACTGCAGTGCGGGAGCCGAGCCCTGCCCCGACCTCCTTGCTCCAGGGTGCTGCGGCCTCAGTTAAAAAAAATCGATGAGTCCACACTTTGTGTGGGGAGCATGATTGGCATAAGTGGAGTTTAACTGGTGAATAATCTTTGTGCACAGGGGTGATTTATCAGCCATAATGACTTTGTATCTTCTTTCCCTCCCTGGAGAATCGTGTCTGCTTTTCTCATGGTGGGAAGGAGTCATCCTGAAAATGCTTTGAAAAGATAGAGGGTGTGTGCGGGGGGTGTGCCTGCGTGTGTGCAGGTCTGTGTGAGTGCTGTCTGCTGCACACACTCCTGCTGCGTGTTGCAGGGAGGGCTGGGGGGCTGATAGCTGGGCCAGTTAGACGGTATTGGTAGCGATGCAGGGTGCCTGAGGCTTTGGGTCAGTGCCGCTCCGTTTTTAGGAGTGGAAGTACCTAACCGTTGCTGTCTGTGGCTGCTGCAGGCTGGCTGTCCTTGCAGCTCTCCGCAGTGTTTGCCATCTGCCCGTGCATGGGGACCTCTCTCCGTGACCTCTCCTGAACACACGCACCGCTGACAGGCGCCTTCCCGTGGTGCGGTCTCTCCTGTCAGTTATCGTGCCGTGAGTCCGTCCTTTCCTTCTGCTGCTGATCTGCATCCTCCTTCAGCTGTCAGGAGAGGAGGGAGAGCTGGCCCCAGGATTGGCAGCAGATGCTCGCTTGACGGCACCAGGAAGAAAATATTAAGGGTGCTTTTTAGGAGTCCGGTTTTCCTATTTGTCTTTCTTAGATTTGCAGACAGGAATGGTTGCATTAAAAATAAATGCCAATAAAGATATGGCTGCATATTTACAACTGCCACATTAAAGCTACTTGCGGAATACACTATATCCTTAGATGCACAATTTAAAATGAGTGTTTTCAGACGTACAATTTTAATTGGTCTATCTGGCCAGAAAGATAAATAAATGTCTTTTCCTCATTACTGTCAAATGCGTGATTTGTTGCTTTAATGCAGCAAAACTAACCAGTTTTAATTATGTAGGTGCAACTGTTTATGGTACAGCATTGTAAATCTTGCAGAAAATTGGGCATCATGTTGATTGGCTGTTTAATTTCATATCGCTTCCTGAAGCTTTTCTTTCACCCTGACAAAATACAGGTCATTGTGTGATCTGTTTGGTTATTGTTGGCAGGAAGACTGCTGTGAGTCAATAACACCTTCTTCTGTCATATGGCTGTCAGGTGAAAAGCATCCCTGGTGATCCTAAAGACGGTAGTCTTTAAATGGTGCATCTGGCTGCATAGTGGTAAAGGGATGATTTCTTGCACTTCTAGGACTCTTAGTTGCTCTGTAAATTGATAATAGAACTAGAGTTTTGATTGATTTAGCATATGAAAACATTAAAAAGGCTTGCAAACCTGGGGCCAAAGAAAAACGATGTGTTTTTTCCCATTTTCTTACAAGAACTGCATCTTAGGTTAATTTCTCATTGCTTGTTAGCTTCATTTTACTTTTTCTTTTGCAGTAGCTGCATCCCTTCTTCTATGACTATTCTTATTTCCTACCTATTGCTCTCTTTCTACTTTGCTCAGAAAATTTTGGGAAAATTCCCATACCAAATTATTTTCTGGGATTATGGCTTGCTCAGGAGGGAAGCTTGGCTCCCAATTGGAGGAGGCATCAGGGCTTGAAACGTGACAGCCCATTTAATAAAATGGTTCTGTGCAAAAGAGAAGAAAGTTCCACCCCTTTGGGTGGGCTGGTAGGAAACTGCTGAATATTAATCACAGAAGCAGTTATAAAATTTCCATTGGCTTAATTGTCTTGCTTAACAAAATGTAAAGAAGTGTTACCCGAGGGCCAGCTGGCATGCCTTGGTGGTAGCTCCGTTGGCTTCGGTGGAGTCATTTGCAAAAGATAGCAGAGCCTGATGAATCTGATCTAGTTTCTACTGCGACGCTTCAGAATAACTGCTCCTTGTTTGGTTGATTCCAATATAGATTTATTTGTTGTTATCTTCCATTTATCCTCTGTCTTTCCTCAGTGGGGTCTGGTAGCGTGGTCCTGGCAGGTGGGTTTTGCATGAGACCTCCATGGGCAGGGACTGGGAGGGCCATGTGCAGAGAATAGCAGAGAGGTATATATGTGATTCTTAATAAAGATTAATTGGCAGTCTCTAATGGAAACAAATTGGATCTATCAGAGATGTTTCCTGCAAAGCTAAAGTCCCGCGCTCTTTGGCAGAGACTGGGGTGGTGCAACTGAGTCAGCAGGCTCCTGCACGCAGCCGACCATCGGCAGCTCTGTGTAGTTGCTGCTGGGATGGACCTTCCCAAAATGCCTTGGATTCGGGCCTCCTCTGCGGTCTGAGGGGAGAGGGAGCTGCCAGCTCATGGTGACTTGTGAGAAATGTGTGTACCTGTGTGCTTGGGTGCCTTGCTCTGGGTCAGACACAGCCGGTACGTGGTCCAACGCTCTCACGGCCAGCTCTGCCTGCCCGCGTGGGTACGGCACCGGGCACCGCCTCGCCGGGGCTGGGCCGTTGGCCTCGCGACGCTGGTGCAGACGGTAGAAGTGGAGTGTGCCAAGGCACTGTGGCTGCTCTTTCTCGTCAAGACATCGCTAAACCCAAAGACTCTCTAGGTGCGTGGCCCCATTTAGATGGGGAGCTGGATGGGGGCCTGAAAGCCTGTGTGCTGGCCTTCTAGCAGAAGGTGGGGTGATATTTAAAAAAAAAAAAAAAAAGACAGGTGACATCACTAAAGTGTTTTTTCCTCATTAGACACAGCTCTTTGGTCCCAGCTGAAGCTATTTAACCAGACATGGCAGAGTGGAGGTGCCTCTGGCAGGATAAGCAGGAAAGCATTGCTTTCTTTCTAAAGATGGAGAAGCTGGCAAAGAGAGCGGCCAAGGTATGAACCTTTTGCAGGACTCGCTCCTCCTGAGTCCAGGACCCTGGCTTCTGCTGCCGGCTTCATCTCCCAGCAGCTTGTGGTGTCCACAGCTGGATGGTGGGTGTGGGAGGTTGCGCTTCTCCTGCCCTGTGGTGAGGGAGGGGGAAGCTGGAGCTCTGGGATAAAGCTCATTAGTGTGGCCTGACCCCCAGAATAGGGTAGAAGTCGCGTTTAGCAACTGTCCTTCTTAAGCCCTTGGGTTCACGTGAGAGCATCCATATAAAATGGAAGCCAATGGCTGTTTCTGCAGCTGATGGCCCTGGGGCAGAGCCCGCACTTCCCATGGGGAGGCTGTGGGCCCCATGGTCAGGCTGTGGTTTAGATTGCTTTCATTAAGGTGACTCTTCCAGTGCGTTAGAAGAATGAAATCCAGCCGTGTTCGGAAGCGTGCGGTGGTGAAGAGGCCTCCTTTGGGCTTTGCTCCACTTCGGAGGCCTGAACTCCTGCCTCGGGCTCAGGACCTCGCCTGGGGACCGGGAGTGAGCGAGCGTGTGGCCGAAGCGCGCTGCCCTGAGTGGGTCCGGGCACCCTCGGCAGCTCCTCTGGCTTGTGCGTGTGTGTGACGGGTGCCGTCTCCAGTGGGGATGGCCCGGGTCTCCAGCCTCTCCGTTACCTCTGCGCCTGTGGGTCGTCTCATGTGTGGTCAGAAGTGCCGGACAATGAGTCCAGCCCGGAGGACGTGGCTTGTCCTCGGGAAGGAGTCTGGTGGTGGCGTGCCGGAGCTGGGGTCCTGCAGTGCTCCCCGGCCTCTGCCGAGAGCTGATTTCAGTAGTAAAAGAACAATAGTTTGATCCTTGTAAGCCTGGCTATTTTCTTTCCTGATAACTGGCAGGTACCTGGGTGCAGCAGGCATTATTTACCAATCTACCCTTCCTCCTGATAACAGTAAAAACCTCTTACAACACTTACTCATGGCCTGTAGCTAGTCCTGGTTCCAGGTGAAGAGTTTCAAGGGCTGTAAGAGTGCAGCACCAAATGCGCTTCAGGTGCTTAACAGATATTTATAAGCCTCTGCAAGGTGTAATATTTTAAGTTCTGTGTGCACAGCTTCAGCACCTGTCAGGAACAGGATTTACTCTCCCCTTCTGCTGGCCCGTTGAAGGTGGTGGTGGGGAACCCTCCCCCTTGAGCTCTTAAATTTTCTCGTGCCTGAATTTGGCTTTGTTTCAGTAGCTGTTTGTCAAGCTACCACCCACGGCAGCAACAGCAATCACCTTCTGAAATTCATTTACCGACTTCAGAGGCATTTATACTCCTGACAGGCGGCCGGCAATGGAGCGGTTCGAGCAGGTAACACCTGGCATCAGGCTCGAGGCTGGAGAGGGGCACAGCGGCGTGTGCAGTCGTGTCCCTCATGCTGCTCTTCAGCAAAACTGGCACGAAGTAATCTCCCCTTTCTTACAACCTGGGTGGCTATTTAATCCCTAATGTTGATTTAATCCCAGGAAGCTTTTGCTGAGCTGCCAGCGAGTCTTCCTCTTTAAAAAAGACAAATATTTCTTACTAATAACTATTGTGTTGTGCGTGCCCCACCTCTGTATATTTTATTGGTATGTATCATAGCAGCAAGGGAGGACATAGAAACAAGTAAACAGCACGAGCCCACACAGCGACAGTGGTAATAATGGTTTGTACCTGTCATTGATGACCTCCTTGGCTTCCAGTCCTCACCCAGTGCTCCTGCTTTGTGCTTGTGGTTGTTGGATGCACTTTAAGCTGTTCACATCTCCAAGAGCCTGATTTGTAAACTTTTATCTGAAAAACTGGCCCAAGATGACTTATTTTGGTGTCCCTTTTCTCACCTCTAGAAGACAGCTGCAGTAGTTTGGGAAGAGGCAGCTGCTGAACAGTGTATTGCAACACACAATTTTAGGAGGGGAAGTGAAGGAGTATTGAAATAAAATTACCGAGGGAGTTTATGTAGCTGTAGTATGCTTCTCTGGGCTTGGTGTGATAGGGCTGATGTGTTTCTCACTGCCACAGTGCTGTGGGATTGCTCAATGACTGTGAGTGGTCAGCAGCTTGGTTTGAGAGTTCCTGTGAAAAATGGCACCATCAACAGCACAGCAGCCCTCGCATGCCAGGCTGGGGAATATACAGCCTTGTTCTTTATCCCAGTGTTGTCATTACTCATCAATGAGGAGGCAGCTGTTAGGATCCCATCCATGGTGGGGAGGGAGAGGTTTTAAATCATCCCCTTTGTGTTAAATCTTCCCCTTTGTTTTAAAAACAAAGATATGTAAAAAGGTGTGGTGTTACAATTCTGGTGTGGAAATTGGAGCTTTTGTCCTAGCCTCTTCTAGAAGGTGGGTCCCTAGATGTAGCTCTGGTGCACAGCCTCGCCAGAGGGGAGCGACAGCAGTGCCTCTTTGCTGGTGTTCAGGTGTTTGTTCCGATGTGGCTGTGGAGCTGTGTGTCTGTCTGTACTGGCCTGAGTTCCCCAGTTTGGGAACCCCTGGCCTGGGAGGGATTGGGGGAACCACAGAGCTGGAAACTGGGAGAAGGCTGCGGCTGTGAGATTCTCTTGCTTGCCCATCTCGCAGTGTTGAGCTGCTTTAAAATGGTGTGCCACCCTGAATGACAAAACTGTTTCTGTTAGCTTTACTGATGTCCTTTCCTGACTGCTGAAGCTAAGCTGACATTCAGGGGGCGTTCTCCATGAAGATGTTTGGTGCTGCAGGCTGTTAGTCTGGGAGCTGGAGAGTTTGGGAAAACGATGCAGCCTCTCTGTGTCCAACAGAAAAGAATTTGCATTAGTGTCTATCATGCTTCTTTCCTTCGAAGTTGAAGAATAGCTTTGAAGAGGGCAGAAAAAAAAAAAAAAAATTACTTTTCCACCGAGGCCTTTGGGAGGACAGTCATGTATGTGGCAAGGGATTGCAGTTACTCTAATGCATCTTGCTTCTGAAAGTAGCTCTATAAAATATTGCTCTGTCTTGTAGCAATGGCAGGTGTGCAAGAAAGCTCGGTAATTTTCTGTTAGAATGACTGTAGAGTTAAATTGCCTACAGTTTCTTGCTTGTGTCTATATCACAAGAGGAGGTTGTTCCTTAGTTGAGCATTCCTCATTTTTCAGCTCTGTCCCTCCTGGCCTCTGACCCTCAGTGGCCTGTCTGTAAAACAAAGAGGGGATGCAGCTCTTTGGGTGGCTGCTAATCCTGGTGCTCTTGGGAACGCTTGGGGCTACAGCTCTCTAGGGCAAGGATTTTATCCATATGGCTTTGGTTATTATCTAGATAGCAAAGGTAACTAGTGATCAGGTGAGACTCAGTGTTGTTTTACTATTTTGCTTGTATTGTAAGAGTAAATATTTAAAAAAGAAAACAGGATACGAAACCATGTAAATGACCAGAGATCAGGAGATAGAGATCTGGCTTTAATGATTCCCATTAAGGCAAAAGGGAGCCCAGTTTTCCACTGCCTTTCTCTGTCTGTTGGACCAGCTTCACCTCTGAGGTCCAACATTGTGGAACAATATCACGCATTGGAGGACCACAGCAGAAGTCCCTGTCATGGACTTGCTGAAATAGTGGCTTTCCCTTCACTAGGGAAGAACCCCAAAGACTGGTTTTCTTTTAGATGTTGTGGTATTGATTAGCTTTGTTTGAAGAGTTATTTGTGGTCTTGAGGATATTTTGTGGTGTGGTTAGAGCCTGAGGCGATGTTCTGCTACTTGGAACAGCTTGTTTAGAGAAGATAACCTCAAGAACAGATTTCTTAGTTCAAGATCAGCAGTTAAATAATTTTAGGTTGCTGGCCTTGTGTGTGTGCAACATTTTTCTCTCTGTCAAATGCACTGATTAATCAATAATTGTTTCATGGGAATAAAAACCCTTGCTATGGAATGAAAATGCTTTCCCCCCCGGTGACTAGAATTCCGCTTTACTGCATGGTGAAAGCTGACATACCCAGATCAACTAAGTGCTTCTCAGAAAAACTTCTGTCTATGTAAGCTTACAGTGGGCCAGCAGCTGAGATCTGAGGGAACTCACAGCAGTGAGTTACTTTTTATATTGATGGTGATGTTTAAAGCTTCTGGCTCAGACAAGATCCTACTGCAATTAGATGGGACTTGCTGTCCAGTGTTAGTGACCTAACCTTTTGGGGGAAGAAGTCTGCATTTGAATCTTCCCCCCCCCCCCCCTTTTTTTTTTTTCAAATTCATGGAAATTTATCTCTGTGATGACACTGTAATTTAATAATTGAGATTATAGAAGAACTCATAAAAGAGTAAGAACTAGAGATTGAACTGTTGGTGTGGCAGTCTGAAGCTTTTGTGTTGGCAAAGGCTCTGAAGAGAATTCAAGATTTTTTCTATGTGTAAAAAGGTTAATTGATATTTGGGAAGAGCCTAAATGATAGTTTTGAAATTTTAAAGATGCAGACCTTTATCTGATCTGGACAGAAAAAAATTTAGCTGTCATTTTACAGTATTGGCAGTGTAGCAGGATTAAAGGTGCAAAAGACCTTGAAGATTGGAATTGCATTGCTAGACAATGATGATCAGGAGGCGAAGCCTTGTGCAGACGAGTCCTGTTTGGGAATGTAGCCCTGGAGTGGGAATGCAGTGTGAAACAGCAGGCCGTAGCTCAGAACAAGATGGAAGCGTGCTGTCGACTTTTTCGCAAACTGCTTTGTGTCCTTAATGGGAAGTGATACACTAAAGCTGTGTGAGAGTATTGAAAGAGACTGTGTTTAGCTGGTCAGTGAAGGAAGAAATACTGTCTGCAAGGTTATCCTGCCAAGAGCAGAGAGTATATTTAGCTTTTTCTTAAACTCCCATCATCTGTTCTTGTTTGCTGTCAAAAGCTGATTAGTTATTCCAGATTTATGCTGGTGTTGCAGAAGGTGACCCATGGTCATTGTGGAGTTGTGTCTCTGGACCTTGTAGGCTGGATGGGGATGTCTGTTCAACGGCGTCTCTGGAAGGATGCTGTGGACCACTTATCAGCAGTGACCTCCACTGGAAAGAGATTTGCTGTTAGTTGATGAAGACGTATTGGGCCTTCTAAGAAAATGTTATTGTAGGCAGCTGTTTTTGCCTCTCTATTATTTGGGAGGATGTGCTAACTCCTCTGGAGGGACAGCATGCTCTAAATGACTGTTAAGGGTTGGGAAAGTGCTGCTCTGGCCAAGAGATAGTTTTCTTTGCAAATATGACTCGGCCACTGTCGAACATGGCACTGTGGGTTTGAAGCAAGTCCTCTTGAATGGGTGGGATATCTCCCACTGACTTTGGCGTGTGGTGCTTCATGCCCTTGGTATCATGTGCCAAAATCCCTACCCGCATAAGGGATCACACAATGTACATTTGCAAGGTTAAAAAAGAGTCACAGTGAATCCTTCACCTTGCTTTTCATACCGTGGTGACTGAAGCCTGTCTGTGTGTACCCCTCCAAAATGGGCAGTCGTGGGAAGCCTGGCAAAGGTTCCTCCTCCAGTATGTCTCTTCTGTAAGTGAAAGACCTTGTTTGTTGTCACATTGAGTACTTGAGCAGTGATGTGGTGTACAAGAGGGTGCTAACTGCTTACTGGGAAGTTCTTTGCACATTGCTTGGTAGGGTTACACTCTACCAAGTATAGGCTGGAATACCGTGATGTATTTTTTATTTTGCAGTGTTGCCTAATAATTGTTTCTTTTTGGAGTTGGGTGTATTTTCAAGAGGGCTGAGTACTTTTACAGTCAATATTATGTACAGTTAAGCATGCTGAGGTCAGCACAATTGAATATCATGCTTCAGGGTGGAATGTGATTGCTAGAGAGATGAGAAAACAATTTCTATCCCCATGTAGAGCATTACACAATTGGCTGGATACATTATAGTTTCCCCTGCAGCATCAAAGCAATGCTCTGAGAGGCCGCTGGATTAAGTAACACTGGCATTTCTGTAAATACCCGTGTAATAGTTTCAAAATGTTTAAGAGTATTAATGATTTTATTTTCCCAGTGCTTCCAAGATGCAGGCAGGAGCATTCTGCCGGTTTGGCTGATGGGGGGTGCAGAGGCCCAGAGACTGGGGCAGGAGGGTGGTAGTTAGTAGGAGCAGCAGTCAGGTCCTTGAACTCCGCGTCTTGCACGAGGACCAGAAACTGCCCGCGCACCGGCCGTTTGCTTCTGTCAGACGTGTCCTCTGTGCTGCCGTGGCAGTTGGGTAGTGCGTGTGCTGTGTGATTCTCCTTGAACCAGCTTGGTTGCTTTGCGAGGTCTAGAAAACCGTCTGATCGGCTGATCTGAGGCGATAAGTCAGGCTGAGGTCCCCGGCTCGACTCAACTGCTGCTTCCTGTCTTCAAGTGAGGTGGCCGGCCCCTTGGGGCAGGACGAAGTGTTCCTCTGTCTCTGGTGCAGAAATAGGTGGATCTTCACCACCACGGTGCAAGTAATGCTTAACGTTTTGGAGATGTACTGAAGCCCCAGGAGAGAGCAAGATGCAATCAGATTACATCCATCGTGGGTAGGAAAATCTGAGTTATTTAGGTGTTGTACAGAAATGCTCATAACTTGGGACAGCTAGCCTTACTCTGCAGTGGAAACCAGTTTGTTTCACATCTCAGGGGAACTGAACTGTGTTTTGTGGCTAGGGCTGGGTATGCACATTAGCCAGAGATGGAGAAGATGGACTTATTGTACAGGTCATTCTGCAGCAAACTGTTTCTAACTGCACCGTGAAGGTGTGAAGGTCTGTGTACATTCAGTGTTGCACCCAGAGGGAACTGTAAGACTGACATCCCACTCGGAGCTCTTTGAAATGACTGTAACAGTCACATACAGAAACTCTGCAAGATTAAGCTTTTATTTTGCCAGATTTTCCTTTAACCATTCTCCATTTCGCTTCTCACTAAATACACTAAATGTTTTGTAGAGACTCTTGTAGTGCCCTGTTTTTTTCTTTACCACTAAAGTGAATGGGACTTCTGTTGTAATAAATGAAACCAGAAATCAGGATCTCCACTGTAATTGTATTTTTTGGATAGTTCAGGAGGAACCTGGGGAGTTGTGGCAAAAACTGAACAAAAATAAATAGCAGCGTTGAACCAGTTTTAACTTGGAGTATATCAAGTGAATTGGGAAGCAGGCTCTCAGCAGCAGGTTCTTGTAAAGCATTTTTTGTTTCTTTTAACATCCTTGCTTGATGGTGTTCTGAGTGATTCACGTTTTTAAAAGCAGTTTTTCCTGTGCAATGCTTCTATGCTCTTGACCTACTCTCGCTAAAATCCCTCAAGAAACAATAAGCAAACATACTGTAAGTGAAAATGTCATAATATAAACCCCTGAAAGTGAAACCATAACAAAAAGAGTACTCAGGTAGTCATTGTTCTTGTGGGATGGCAGTTTGAGATACACTGTTGGAATAACAATAATCTGCTTCACGTAAGAGGTCAACTCAAAACTAAGGGTGAGTGGGAAGAAGAGGAAAAAAGAAATGCACATTGTTTGCTTCTGCTCCTAATCATACAGCATGTTCTTGTGCATCTCGTGGATTGTGCTGTTGATGTAGTTGCTTACTGCTTTACAAATGCTTTTCGAATGTGGTGAGAAGACATCCTTGTCAGATGGGAGATGAACGTATAGCAGATGGCGTACCTCTCCCGAGGCACTGGGTGGACGGAGATAATTTTGCAGGTCACAAAACCAGAGAATGAATTCTTCAGAATTAAACTTTCATTGGGGATTTAAAAAAAAAAAAAAAGTCAAGGACATTTCTTGGAAAGTACTTCACACAGATAGATAGATATGAGTGTGTGTTTGCTGTTTTTCATTTTCAGACCCAAATGTGCTCGCAGTCACCTCGGAAGACGTAATGCCAGGGCTCTGACAGCTCGTGGCAAATGTCCTTTTTTACTCTAGAACCCAATGTAACGTGTCCAGCTAGCTGTGCATCTTGCTGCATCCAAACACATCATATCTCTGGGTGCTGTGGCACTGGGGAAACGTGGGGAGCAGGGGACATGCCTGGGGTATCTCCTTGATGTTGGAGGGTGCGACAAGGACCCAGGTCTGCACTCCTGACTCCTGTGCCAGGCTTGAGAGCACACTGGTGCTGTGGCTTTGAGTGGTGAGGCTTCTTAGCACCAAAGTCTCTTCATCTGGAGAATGAGGTTAATGATGTTGTCTCTCTTGGAGTGGGTGACACCGGAGAGATTTCATAAGGAGGCATAGTGTTTTGAGGGTTTAAGGCAGTGTATTAAAGATGAGGCACACCAGCAGAACTGGTTCTTTGGTTTGAACGTGGTAAAATGGGACCCTTGGTTATCAGCCATAGCATGCTCTTGTTGTGGAGGTGATCCAGCTGCTCTGGCAGTTAGTTTGCACAAAACCGGTGATAAGCTCCGTGACAGAGTGGTGGTTGGTCATGGGAATAGTCACAGATCTTCTCCTCAGGAGTTCTGTGACTGTCCGCGAGAGCCAGGCATGAACCCTGGCCACCCCGTTGGTTCCCAGTGTTTGTAGTCTTGTCAGCATGCCAAGAATTTATATGAAGGCTGGTCACATTGTCACTGGTGAGTATTTGCTGCAGTGTCCTTGTCCATGGTGTACCTCACGATGACAATAAAAAAGACATTTATGGCCATCAAAATAACTACTGAGCCTGCAGAAATTTGTGGTGGCAATATGCCTTTGAAAGAAAGAAAAAAAATCTTCAACGACGTCTTCCTTAGCTTTTTGCGGGGGTCTTTACCAGACAGCACACGTCCAGAGCTTGCTGGAAAGAACTCCTTGTCCCCAGTAGCATTTTTATGTGAAGACTCTCAAGTTTCCCACTGGCTTAACTGTTCCTTGTAAGCCTGCCATCTGGATGACTTGCCAAGGTGGAAGGAGAGCCGGTCTTTGCAGGCTCTGAATTGCCAAGGTGTTTGCTGTGGCTCCAGTTGCAGCTTGAACAGGCACCAGACATACGGGAGGTGGAAGCGGCTCTGCTTTCTGCTGGAATTGCCATGACAGTGCTGCTGGGTTTTCCCATTCTTCTAGGCGGCACCATTAGGCCTGTCTCAGGATGAAACCATTTTATGTATCATTGGTAGCACTTCCATTGCTCTCATCTGCTTTTGTCCCTCTTGTAAAACCCGTTCAGTGTTGCACGCTGTGGAAGCTCTGTGCTCTTTAATTGTTGTATGTCATTGTGGGAATTGCTTGTTCTAAAACCAATTACAACCTGACAAAACTGATCTGCCTTATTTACAAATACATCCATCTGGTTGTGGACTGCGTGATATCGCTGCCAGAATGATATGAGGCCTTCATTGCTGCTGCTGAGTTATTGAAGGGTTCCCGCGCTGGTGTCGTCTGGAGCCGCACAATGGCTTACTGCCTGCGTCTTTGCGTGCGCGTTCTTCATAGGGCAGAGGAAATTAATGTTTAAAGTAACAAATCCTATGTAAACCAAATAGAGATAAGACATTAGAGTGCTGTATCTCGGCATCAGCCGGCACGGAGCCTTGCAGCATGTTTGGAGCATGCGATACAATGGAGGCTGCTAATGCAGGGGCTGCAGAGCAGCTCTGCTGGGCACTGGTGCCCAGTGGGTCTGGCACCATGCGAGTGAGTGGGTGAGCTCTCTGCTGGGCTCGGGTGGGGACGAGGTGTTAGAAGCAGCGTGCACGCGTGTGTGCGGGAGCTGGGGAGTTGAGAAGCCCAAACTGTTGGGAAGGGGTTGGGAGTACCGCTCTGGTGTGTATTCGGTGCCTTTTGGCTGCTGCAACAGCTGTGGGAACCGGGATTGCTGGCCACCTGGGGAAGGGTCTGGGTGATTCTGCATCTTCCAGAAACTTGTTCGGTAATTGAAGTGGGACTAGATTCCTCCTTAGAAGCTGCAGCCTCCTGATGGGTTTCATGTAGAAAATAGGCAAGAGAAGTAGGCAGGCGCCTGGGGTGTGAGGCTCCTATTTCTGTGTGTGTTCCTGGAACTCAATTTTGAAAAGGCTCAAAAAAAGGAGAAAAATGGATGACTGTTGTCAGGACATTGGAATTTGAAAACCATCACAACTGGTAGCCAAAACTTTCAGACTATTTTCATTTTTCTATGAATGTTCAGTTGCAGCTTAAAAAAGATCCGAGACGTTATGAATCAGTACTGATTTCACCCTCAGGCTAGCAGTTCAGAGCTGGATACAGTGAATTTTAGAAGCATTCACTAAAAGCCTCTATTCCTTGTTTACTTTGTGTGTTATCCACAAAGAATAGAAGGCAGAGACATACGTATGTAAACAAATATAGCATGAGGGGAACAGGGAAGAGTTGCCCCCTAAATGAAGTTATTAAAATTAGCATCACTAGGTTTTGACATATCACTGGAGGTGAGTGAATTAGTCACTGTGAATAATATATATGATAAATTCAGGCCTATTTTTGTTTGTGATTTACCTAGGAATGAACTTTAACTTCTATATTTATAAATAATCACTCAGTTTTTGCTGGCTGGCTGAATAACTGAAAATTCATAAATTGTTATGAACTGGAAGTACAGAATACTGCGATCTGCATATGAAAACCAGTGTTTACACAAATCTAAGTTTTTTTTTCGATTCTCCGTCACCATAGTAACTGAACATTTTCTATAATGGTGAACTAGTCTTGCAATGTGAGTGTGATATAAGACACTTCCATTTTACCTCCAGGGGCTGAGGTGGTGGTCTAGATTGTCGGGGTGCCTGGTACCTGCCAGTCCCTTGACATGAGCTGTGAAAATTGGGTGTGTGGAGTCAAAGGGTGTATTTGGTAGCACTGCAGTGGGTTGAACCCAAATCCTTCTCATCAAGGGTTGGTGCCTGGGTCTGTCAGTGCAAGAAGATAATCTCCAGCTGTTTGGCCAATTAAAGGTCTGTTTGAGAAAATGCATTCCTGCCATTGTTTTGTAGCAGAAATGCACTGTAATGTGGTCCTGGCACGGTGGTTCTGGCCCATTCTGTGCTCCCCGGCTTGCTTTTAGGTAGCGCGGAGTTTCTCCGTGGGTCCTTAGTGGGTGTATATCCAAAATGGTGGAGAATTGCTCCAAGCCACGAGCATCGTGGTGCTGGCCAGCAGCAGTCTGTGGCTTGAAGTGACTGGGTTGGCAGTTTTGGTGACAGATGTTCCCCAAACGGGTCAAAGCTGCGTGTGCCCACGGCAGCTGCTGGAGCAGGACGGGAATGGCTGCTGTGCCTGCTCTTGTGCCGTGTTGCCCCGTGCTAGCAATAACGATGTTTGTCTTTGAACCCTCTGTTTTAGCTCAGATCTTTAGTATCATATCAGTGGGGGCTTTTGGTGTTGGGCTTTTTGAAATTGGAAACTTCTATCGTGCCGAAACTAGTCTTTGTGTTATAACGCGTGGTTTCCCCGTCATTCTCGAGCAGTGCCTGTTTCCTGTTGCTGACTGGGCTGTTAACAGAATAATAAGAAATTTTCTGAAATTCATTAGAGACAAATAACAGCCCTTTGATTCTCCCCCACCCCCCTTTTTTCTGCTGTTTAACAGGCTGTAGTTTATTGCTGAAAAATGCAGATACAGTGCTCCATGGGGAAAATATTTTTTTTTTGACAAAATGATTCATGTAAATACACATAGTTTACAGTTCAGAGTGACAGTTTGCTGGTAATCTGTCGGCAGGGGTATGATCTGCAGTCCCCCAGCCTCTCTTTTGGTCCTTTATAAATATCAATCAAATAAGGACGTACACTGAGTACAGTGGACAGCTAAAAGCAGGAGGAGGAAATGCAGAGAGAAAGCAGAATAGCAATACAAAAAGAGAACTCGCATCATCTCTTGTAACATGAGCTTTCAGTATGCATCAGGGCTAAGCTCTTCTGGCCATTGCAGCTGTAAAATAATGCTGTATTTTCTGTTCCTTCTCTCTTACAAGAATTGGTGTGCCGAAAGTGGCTGTGTCCCGCGGGCAGGGTGGATAATGCTGTAAGGTGGTTATGAAGATTTTGGCTAATGTCCTGTTTCTCGGTAGCTGATCAGCATGCGTTGGCTTCGGCTGAATCCCCACAGCCCTGCCAAAGAGTGTGTCTGCTTGTGCATTTCCTCTTAAAGCAGGCCAGAAATGTGGAGATGCTCAAAAGGAGACTGAGATTGTACATTGTTATTAGCATGGGGGATTGATTTTGTTCGCTAGTTTTAAGTCCAAATAGAAAATCATACTTCCATGATGCTGATCTTTGCCTTAAAATGTAATTATAGCTCTGTATAATACAGCTGTTCTTAATCCAGCAGTTAATAAAATATCCTAGCTGGAGGCAACTTATTGGACATAATTTATGTGTAAAGGGATCTTGTGACATTTTTTGGTGGGAGAGGGGGAGAGAAAATAATCCATTAACACTAAC
>JAVJGG010000037.1:24051037-24085447 GCA_035590195.1 Aviceda cuculoides | reverse complement strand
TGCTTTGAGTGGACATCTGTAGCCATGTTTTGGTTGGTTGTGGGGTTTTTTTTTTGTTTGTTTGTGTTTTTTTTTTTTTTTTTTTTTAAATGAATGGTAGAAACCAGGCACTGACAGGTTTAATTCACCCCCCACTCCCCCCATGACTGCAGCATTGTGCCCACCAACATGCTTCCCTGTGCTTTCCCCAGTCTGGCTTGAGTGATGCAGTGACGTGGTTTCTCGCACTTCCTTTTAGCCTTCGTTTTCGGTACTTAGTTTAGGTAAAAATCCATTGCTTTATTTGGAACAGTTCCCACGTGTCCCCTGCTCGCCTCCTTGCCCCGTCCCTCATGAGAGCACCCCAGAGGTCTGGGACCTGCCGTGGGGTGGACTCTGGGCCCGATCCTGACCAGGTCACAAGGAATCAGCTCTGCCACCGCGGCTTCTGCTGGCCAGGCTTGCCAGGCTGGAGGAAAACCACAGGCAGCTGCCTGGGTGCTCCGACACCTTCCAGGTACGCACGGGCTCCGACACAAACAGGGTGTTGTGCTGACGTGCTGAAATCTGAATTTTGACCTTCGTATGGAGCTCCTTCCTTTGCTCCGTGTTGTGTTGTTGGGTCCCTGACGTTTCTCTGACTCTAAATTGGGATTGCACCTTAAGACCAAGGGGTGTCTGCCCGGGGTGGCAGTGGTGTAGTGAGGGTTGCTAGTGGCTGACTTCATGCCTTCCTTCTCCCGTGTGTTTTGCTAAAGTTTGAATTCCAGGTGGGCGGGCAATTCATTAGTCTTTCTGCGATATCTATGCAGATTGCATTCTAAGCTTATTTTAGAAGAGCAAAAATCAGGAGCAATTAGCAATCTGCTTCAGGAGGAATCTATTAAAAAAGCAGACACCAGCTCTGTTGCATGCAAAGGACTGGGCTCCTTGCTAACTGCCAGGCAGCATATCCCCACGGTAGCCTATGGGGCTGTGTGGACGTACATCAGTATGACACTTGCATGCAAGCATCTCTGCTGACGGCCAGCAGTTGAAATAAAGTAATTGCAAATAATTAATATGGGAGTTCCTGGGCTTGCTTTTTTTTCCTGATGTATTCTAGACATAAGGTGCAGTCTCACAGTCTTGGATAAAAGAAGGGAAATGTGACAGTAGTGCTGTAGAGGAGAGGCAGATGCGGCCATAGCCCGAGGTTCAAACAAGGCTACAAAACCCCATGAAGGGCCCAGGCTGCTTGAGGATGTCCCCAGTGCTTCATTACCCAAGCTGCCAGTGGAATGCTGAGGTGGGAATGCCAGCTCACAGGGTGGGTCAGGCAGTGGCACATTCCAGTTGACACTGCGTAGGAGTTCTGAGCAAAGGTTAGATCTGTTTCTTGGTAGGTAGCAGTTGAAATAAACAAACAAATGAAAATCTTTGTTTGCTTCACCCTGCTAGGATGACATGTTACTATTTTTTTTTTTTTTTAAAGTGAATATCATTATCTGATTGGTACCTCAGTCAACCTGAAAGCCCCATATTTTTTCCTTGTATGAAGGGATATGAATTCAAAGAATTGGAGAATTCTGCACATCTGAATGTGAGTGGAAAAGAAGGAAGGTATTTTCTTTTTTTAAACAGTGCCTTAACAAAAGGAATGCTTACATCTAGATCTTGTCTTCCTTGCATGTGTGATAAAAGGCAAGCATGGCAGGAGAGTCTTCCAGAGAGAGCGCTGCAGAAATTCTGGCTATGTGCATACCAAGGGAATAAAGTAAAATATTTGATGGATTATTTTCTAGAAGTGATGGACACCTGCAGAGACAGCTGACTTTAGCCAGAGCTGTAGCTGCTGGGGAGCACTTTCTGTTCAGATGGTGCTTCAGGAAAAAGCCACATACATTGGTGCACATCAATTGCACTTGCCTGCTGACTCGCTTGCTCTTGTGAGCTGCCCAAGTACCTTTGTGGCTCTAATGCCCTTTCTTACTTTCTGGGTGGGAATTTAACACTCTTGTACTACAACAGGCTATTTTTATGTTTCCGTTTGTATTGTTTATCTGTAACCATCTGGTTCTGTGCCCACTAATAAATACAGCCTGGGATGCTGGGGAAGATGGTGAGAGGAGACAATGCTTTACACTGATTTTCCCTCCTTTAGAAGGGAGTAATGTGATCACTTCATACCAGAGGATGTGATGACTCTCACAGAAATGAAGCGAGGGCGATTATCTCTCCTTTGTGGGTGGCAGCTGCACAATCCAGTGATCCCAACATGATGTGTATTATTAGCTTCAAGATGAGCTGTCTGCAGCCTGAAGCATGCTCCAGGTCTGTAGTAGATGATGAATTCATGATGAGGTTGTGAAGTATTTGGCTGGGTCCTCTCTGGTATGGAAAGCCCTTTGGAGACCATCTCCCCACAGCCATTGGTTTCTCCATCATACGTTTTTTACCTTCTGAATATCCATGCAATCCTTCTGCAGTGTAATAGTAAGATACAGCAGATCTTTCTTTGTCCTAAAACCGAATTAATTTAAAAATAGACCAGTGTGTAAGAATGGGCACCCAAACCTGGCCCAATTTTGAGAGCAAAACAGTCTCATCAAATATTAAACTACTCTGGAGTGCAGCGCTGCTGTCTGTGCTGACATTCTGGAGGAAATTTTTCCCCTTCTTTTAAAGGGTCTGCTGACTTGGATCAGGAAGGCCCATCAGTCATCTGTTAACTGCATCTCTGTGATAAAGATTGTGATCGGCAGGCCTGCGGGCTGTATTTGGCATGCGAGATGTCCTTTGGCTGCCCCTGACGTGAACGGCTGCCCAGAGCTGCAGTCGGGGATACGAGGGGTCTCTGCTTTCACGTGGCAGTCGAGAGGTTTGCCCCAGCTCCGGCGGGGAGCAGGCGCTGCTGTCCTCTGTGCACCTGAATGTGTGATGTCCATACCCCTGGGGTGAGGATTTGAGGAGACTGGGGCCCCAGTCAGAACTATATTTCATTCGGTTTTACAGAGCCCAAAACGGGTCTCTCTCCTCCCTCTCTCTCCTATGCCAGAGCTGCCTGTGCTTGTGCAGTCTGAGGCCGGGTTTGCAGGCATTGGGGAGGGTTGTGCTGGTTCTCGCCTCTTGAGAAGCACTGAAAGGTGGAATTCCTCCTTATCTTTATGCTTCCTCTCTCCAGTTTCCAAGCCGGATCCAAGGACAGACAATGTACTTTCATTGCTCACAGCGTAGTTTTCCCTTGCTGTTCCAGTGTTATGCTTTTTCCAGGAAAGGAGGAGGAGTGAAAAGGAGTGTCAGCCTTGGGCTGACGTTTGGCTGATTTCTTCTGAGGCAGAGGCTTTGGAGGAAGCAGCACCGTTGATTCCCTGGCAGCAGCGGAGGCTTTCCCTGGTCACGCGCTGATGAAGGCGGCAGGCAGAGCACGCTGCGCTTGCCCTCGACCTATCTCTTCTGTGCTGGAATTGCAAATGCAAAGTGGGGATAATTAACCAAGAGGACATGGAAGAGCAGTGTTTCTAGGTGATTAGGACATGCTTCAAGTGAGGCACAATCAGCCCCTGGAAATGCACAGGGTGTTTTTGTCTGAAGCATAATTTTCTTAAATGTGTCACTCAGCACCATCTCATCCCAGGCTTTCCCCCTGCATGGGTTGGTGCTCAGCAGTTACACTTCCAGGTGATTTGGTTTAACACTTTTCCTGAAAGATACACCCATTACCTTCATTTTTAATGAGGCTGTGTTACAAAGCCACTGATTCAGGCCTTTAAATAGGAGGTTTCATATTTTAATTGCGATGCCTGTGTGGCAGAGGCTGAGTGAGATAACCACAGCCACCTCCTTTGGCTGAAGGAGGAGAGCATTGCTTTGTATTTAAATTTACTGCTCTTACCACTACTTTTCCTCCAGGCTTACATCACAGGGTCGTAGCTGGAGAGCATTGGGGTGATCTGGGGAGCTCCTGAGGATGGGCTGGTCCCATCCTTGCCATTGCTCCTGCTGGTCTCTCCTCCTTGGTGCATGCAGGTGGGGTCCCCATGCCCCAGTGGGCTCAAGATGTGAACTCAGCTGATCCCACACTTTGCCGTCAGTCCTTCATGGGTCATGGGATGTTGAAACTTTAAATGGGGAAACACTTTGGTACCCTAAGGAAAAGTTGTAACAGTCCTTGGGATCTGGATGAGCTGTGAGCTAATGCACAAGGCATCCACGCTTGCCACAGACTTGAAAACAATTGGTCTCTTGTGCAATTTGGTTAGTATTTATAGCCAGAGTGCATGTGGGGTGTTTGTATGTGCTCTCACTCATTCATTCTTTCACTTATAATGGGAAGTGTTGGGCAGCCTTAAGTGTATGTGGTGGTCCACCCACTGAGCCTGGGGGATTGTATGGAGAGGCAAGTACATAGGATATATAAGTTACCTTCCAAAGAAGGTAACTTCTCCAGGAATCTGGAGTGCTCTGGTGGTTGGTTACACAGTCTGAACGTTAACCTCCTCCTGGGCAGCCCTTCTTAGGCTTCTCTACACTTCAGGGTTGCTTGAACCTTCCCTCTAACATGGTTTGCATGTTGATTTTCCCTGCGTTTTATCTTCCTTTTTGTGTAGTGCGCTGCGCTTGGCTCAGCCGCTGCAGCAGGACCATCATATCCACGCAGAACAGTAGGACTTGAGCACGGCTTTCTGTCTGTTAAGCTGGAGCGCTTTCTCTTCCTCATGCACAGCTTTGAGGCTATTGTCTGTGATTGTTTTTCTTTAAAACTAATAGGCCCCT
This sequence comes from Aviceda cuculoides, assembly GCA_035590195.1. Taxonomy (NCBI): domain Eukaryota; kingdom Metazoa; phylum Chordata; class Aves; order Accipitriformes; family Accipitridae; genus Aviceda; species Aviceda cuculoides. Next base: position 24,080,713 of record JAVJGG010000037.1, on the reverse strand, counting down.
GCCCTGGAGAGTAAAAGCAGCTGATGCCCTGCCAAACCGGCTGGCCCCTGAACAAGCGGTGCGTGGGCTGCTCAATGGCCTGGGGAGGCCTGCAGAGGAGCTGGCGTGTGCTCCGGGCAGCCTGGCCCAGCGCTCCTGTGCCTGCACAGCCGACTCCGCTGAGCCTCCCGCGGCGCAGATTTGCTCCGTAGTTGGAGGAGCCGTGCCGATTTGCGAGCCCCGGATCCCATCGGCAGAGACCAGCTCGCTGGCTGCGGCGGGGGTTAGCTGTGACAGGCTCACCTTGAGCGTGCCCACCCTTGGGCGTGAAGTGGTGAAGCCTCGCCAGCCTTTCTTAGCTAGGCCCCTCCGCTTCTGGACTAACGTTGTCCGGGACCAGCCGACCTGGCTCTGGCGGGGGCAGCAGGAGAGCCCAGGTGGGCGGTCACCAGAGGCTGGTGGGGATGGAGGTCTCCCCGCACGGCTGTAGGAAGGGGTGGGACGCCCAGCTCGCTGGCATCGCGCTGGTGCTGCTGGGGAGTGCTGGGCACGTCCGTGCCTGGTGCAGTCTTTAGGGAGCCTGTTGCCCATGATATTTTTAGGAACATTAAATCAAGCAAATACAAGAAATTGGGCAACAGCTGTTGTCAGACATGCCGATTTCTACAAGCTCCTAAATTTGAGTCTACTGTTTTGCAATTCACTTTTACTTGTTATTTTTTGTGTCCTTCTCAGATTGTAAGCAGTTTGGCCTTACAGCGAAGTTCAAGCTCGTTTCCAGTACAGAATGGCATGGTGGGGAACAGAACAGTGGCAGACAAGTCCAAGGAAAGACTTTTTTTTAACCCATCTGTAAAATTAGTGTGGTAATTCTTCCATCTTTCTCAGAGATTTTGAGGTTTGTATGATTACAATTTGTAGGATGCTTTGAGATGTTAGATGAAAAGTTCTTTAAGGAATTATATATTTTTAATGCATGTAGAGGTTTTAAGCATTACCCTGGAAGAGAATTGGTTCAGTGCATCCATGAATGCACAGATTTTTTTGGGGCCAGAAGGTGCTGCTGAATAATCTGATCTGATTTATGTGTATAATATTTCATCCTGTTACTGCTGTATAAGAAGTTGGGTAGCTCCTGCAGATACCCAAGGCTAACTCTAGTAACTGACTGTAAAGCTCCACTCTCTTAATGATCTGTGAAATCTTTCCCTGTCTGGATTAAGGAGTGTTGAGGTGCTGGAGTGAACCATTTAATGATCTTCTCCTTTATTCCATTTCAGTGACTCAGGGCGTGATTCACATTCTTGTACAGCTCTCTTTCTTTCTCCGAGCTTGAATACTTTCTCCTTTGCATCTTAATAGCCCTAAAACACAGAGCTCGGGTTACGTCATGTAGGGGCATTCAGTGTATAGAGGACTTTCTCCCTCCGATCCCACAGAGACAATGCGCTGTGGTTTTTGTGCCGGAGAGGGGCAGATCGAGCCTCTGGAGCCGATGCAGGCTGCACCAGGAGGGCAGCCAGAGTATCTGTTTCCTCTGGGGGAAAAAAACACCATCTGGTTTTGTGAGGCTTCCTTTTGTTCTTCTTAAATCTTGAACAAACACAACTACAGATCTGTTTGGCTCTCTTTTTAATGCTTTAACAGGTTCTTAGGATTTCTTGCATCTTCCTTGTGTTCCGAACAAGAAAAAATAGAGGAGCAACAAACCCAGGGAAGCCAGCTGTTTTGCTTTCCCTCTTTCTCGTCATGTTCCTGCTTAGGAAGCAGGTGGGGACAGAGCTCAACTTGGGCAGAGTTCCTGGCTGTGGTGCACAAGGTGCTGGTGGAGGCAGGGGTCCTCCAAAAGACATGGGCAGCAGAGGATTGCCCGGAGTGTCTGGATGCTGGAGGCTTAGCAGGGACCTCTTCGAAGTTTGGCTTCTTAAAAACAACGCAAACCAAAAAAAACCCCCCTCACCCCACCCCAAAGTCTTGTGTTGCTAAGTATTTCCTTGGGCTCACTCCACCTTCAGTCCCATAAATTATCCCTCCCAGTGTATCAGCGTAATCAATACAGGGCTGTGTAGCCCAGACAACGGGGTGTATCAGGGAGTAAATGAGATTTACTTCCTTGGTGTTGCTCATGGTCAGACAAAAGTGGAGACAGATGTGGCCAATTCAGCCTGTGTGTAACTTTGCTGTAATTCACAGAGGATACTTGGGCTGCTGATACATAAATGCACACTGTGCATCTGCAGGTTTTAATGCAGAATATCCCTTGGTGTCAGAGAATGCTTGTTCTCCTTCACGTAGAAAGAACAATTCCTTCTCCTGTGCTCTACATGGATTTTGCCTTAGAGCTGGGCGCCCAACCCTTACAAAATCTAGGAAGAAGAGGACTAAAGGAAAGAAAATACGGGGAAATTGAGTGATTACAGGGATTAAATAAAGGAATGATGGATAAAAGCCAAGCAGGGATGTTAAGAAAGGGTGATTGGAATGGGTCATTAACAATCTCCTCGATGACAGCAGTAGGGGGTTTGCTTACTGTTCCGGCTGCGTTCAAAATTTAACTATTTTGTTGTGGTAGGCCATATTCTTGTCAGTTGGACTTGGTCTTTATTTTGTTGTCTGTACTTGCAGGTTACCTATGGTGTAGCTCTGCTGACCTGGAGAGGTATGCGAGGGGGCATGCCCTCTGCTTCCCTGTACCTGGGTAAGGCCCCGTGGCTCATGGGCAGATCAGTGGGGGCTTCTCTCCGTGTTGCTGCCTGCTGAAGTGGACTCAGGACAGACAGCCCTAACTAGGCACGGACAGCCGTGCACGCAAGTAGGTTTGCAAAGACTTCAGAACGATCTAGGATCAGTCTCCTGCTGCGTTGGGGTGAGTGGCTACGCTTAGTTGTGAAGGAAGTCCGGCAGTGCGTGGGCTTTGGCTTGAGGCTTCATTTTGAGAGTAGCTGACTCGTCTTCCTCTTTGGTGACTCTCCGTGAACAATTCCGTCTATGCAATTGCACCATTTTAACCTTCCTTTTTGCAGTAACTGTCAGTTGCAAAAAACGGTGGTATCAGAGTTTTGCGAAGAGCAAGAGCTCTCTCGGGCTGCTGGAGACTGCTGCTTCTCCAAAGAGTTTCCTTATTTTGTGTTCAGATATGAATTTGGGGTTGAAAATGGAAAAAGTACGGCAAGGGAGTTTTCTGTTTATTTTCATGCTATACCATGTTGAGTATCTCTTTTTTTTTTTTTTTTTTTTTTTGTGGGTGTGGTAGCAGAACTGTGGAAGCAACTGATGGGAAGAAGTCAGCGACAGTCTGGGAACCAAAATGTTTCATGGCTTAAATCACTGATGATGTGCCAGGATTGTTATGAATAGTGAGGGCAGATAATACCTGCTGGTTTTATATGTATTTGGTTGTCGTCTGCTCTCAGAGGACTCTCCAAAAGAAATAATTAATCTGCTGTTAAGAGTGAGGCTGTATTTTCATGGAGAAATTATAAAGTTCGTCCTAAGTATCCATGCTTGCCTAATTTATTTTTAGCTTTGCAACAGCAGACCTGTTTCTTTTTCTTAAATGCTGCTTATCTCTATGTTCAGGGGAGGTAATATGTATGTATGTTCTTGTTCCTACCTTTTTTAAAAGAAAAAGAACTCCAAAACACCAAACCCCAAAATCTGAAAGTCGTGTTCTGAGCTCCCATCTTCGTCTCTTAAAATTGGTGTTGGGGTTGAGGTCCTTGTGTTGATTTTTAAATATTGCAGTGAATTTTGTGAAAACTGTGGCCATGTTTTGTGGATGAAAAGAGCCTGAGTTTTCATTTAATTGCTTTGACTTCCCTGCAGACACCTCCATTTGAGATACAGCAAAATAAGCTTTTGAGGTTTACTGACAGTGATATTATAATGAGCTTTATGAGGCCCTTTTAAAGTTGTTAATGTAGAATAGAGACTCATTAGAAATCAAAGAAACAGAAGAATAGAAAGGTGAGATGAAAACTATATTTTTTATCTTTTTATAAAGATATAAAAATATAGTACTGAGTGGAGAGACCAGTCAAACTTGGCAGTCTGACAAACATTTCATATCCCATTTATTTTTCCAAAAGGCTGCAGCCTGTCCAGGGGTGTGCATCCAATTCTGGTCCTCCAAAGAGGGGTCCCAGCCTGGCGGGGGATCTGGGAGGTGCCATGCCTGGTGGGCTTGCCTTAGAGAGAGTTTTCCTTTTGTTTCACCCTGAAGACCAGGGTAAACCAGAGCAGGATGCAGTGAAAGCTTCCACATTTACTCCTCCTCTGGCATGCCTGGCCCTGCTGGTTTTCCCATTTACCTACCGTTTTTTCATTTTATGCTTTTGTAAAAGATCCTGTGACAGACTCGATAAAGAGAAAATGTATTCTTTTTAATTGCAATGGGAAAATTTAAACTAGTTAACTGCAACTATAACTTCAAGAAAAAGAATGATGCTAGAATTTCAGGGTGATGATGCCAACTTTTGTTCCAGTTTTAAACTGAGATGTCTACGTACTGTTAGCATAGAAGAAACAGCAGTGAAGGTTTTGATGTTTGATAGCAGCTTTTCATACATACAGGAGTGGCCAAAGGGAAAGTCAACAGCAAACACAATGTGTTTACTTTTTCTGTGCCCATTCCCCCATTACAGTGCTTCTGGTGATGCCGATGTTTTTCTCTTTGATCCATTGTCCACAGTCCCGACTCTGGAATTGCTCCTTTAGCTCACTCACTCATTTATTGCAGTTTTTCGAGGCTGTTGTGTTTAGCTATACATCTGTGCTGCCTGGCTGCAGGCAGCGCTCTCGCAGGGATGATATGGAGGCCATCCATGGTATTCCCGTGAGGCATCTCAGACGTGGCTGTCTTGGGGGGTTATTCTGTCTCCTCTTTTTTACAGAGCTCGGAGATGGAAGACACCTCTGTGTTTGGCAGGCATGGGGGTTCATGTTGCGTGGCTCTAACTTGACCGAGAGCTGCACTTCTTCTCTGGTGGTTATCAGTATAGGCTAACTTCTGTCTGTCCTGTGTGCAGTGTCTGGCTAATGTATCTGCTGACATGGCAAAACCCACGTGTGACCAAATAGCTTTTGCAGTTTTCTCCTGGAGTCTTGCTGTACTTACCTCCTCTATGGAGAAGGACAGAAAAAGGCTGGAAGTCTATCAGCGCAGCCTGTATTTTTCAGGTGCCTTTCTGAGGAGACGGGGTACATCAGTGTGTGGTATGTGCTTTGTGGTTTTGGGGGATTTTCCGCCCTTATCGCACAGCTGCTCTTGCTGGGGTGGGTGTAGGTGTCCCTGTGTGTAACGTGGGCTTCACCAGGAGGAAAGCCTCGAGGCTGCCAGAGCCCGTTCAGCCAGCGGGTAGAGGTAGGACGGGCAAGGAGCAGTCTGTTGACGTGAACTTCCTTCAGCTAACGCAGGCAATGGTTAAACGAAACCGTCAAAGTGCTGGAGCGGATATTGAGCTACCAGTGCTCCCAGGAGGTGGGCCACGGATGAGAAGACCTCCTGTGCCTGTGCTTGCTGTGCTTTCCATCGCCCTGCCCTTCGCAGGCAGGCGCTTTTAGCTGCAGCCGCGGGAGGGATCTGGGCTGAGGCTCACAGGTGAGGCACCGCCAGTGGAGCAGTGTCTGGTTATCACCCGCTTTGCTGCCGCTCTCCAAGGAGCGCTAATCCTGCTTCTGGCTGGTCTCCTTACAAAGCAGGAGAAAACATGAAATTACACATTTCTGCTCACTAAATTTAGACCCCAAAGCTTGTTTGGTCCCAGCGGCAACTCGTGGTAAACCACAGCTTGAAAGTGAGGGTCAGCCACATCTCCAACATCTCTCTGACAAGGATGTGGGTAAATACCTGCTGCATGGACTCTGGCTGCACACATACTTCTGTTCCTGGAGAGTGGAAGGGAAAAAGAGCCAGTGTGGGTTAATGTGCTTAATTTCTGGGGTACAGAGTGAAATAAAACAGTCCTTGTGCGGAGTGCCTGGCAGCGCCAGGAGTTAACCCAGGCTGGGTCTGAGAAGGCTGGCTCAGGTACCCCACTGCTAAATAGCCTGAAAAGTGTAAAGCTCTGCTGGAAACTGCTCTGTGGAAACAGGTTCTCCTCTGTTGCTGCAGATACTTTTTTTTGGCCGGAGCAGGCTCCCTGGACCTGGTCCCCTCTGACTGTGAACCGGGGCTGGCTGGGTGCCTCCTGGCCACGCAGCCGCCCGAGCTGGCCAGGGCGTTGTTTCCAGCAGAGCTGCCATCCGCACAGAGCCCATGGGTTTGCTCCAGCTTCTGCATGCCAGAGCTGATTTTACTTCTCATTTGGTTCCTCCTTGCCTTTGCACGTTTCTGTTTAACCGGTCCCATCTCTGCTAATGTATGTTCCATACTGCTCAGAGGTGGCTGTAAAAAGTAAGTGTATTTTAAAAGACTGGTTAAATGTGTTCTTGCTGCAGTTCCTTTGGGCTGGGTTCTACCTTCAACAGCACTGGAGTAATGCTGGTGGTGGTTTTGGCTGGACTATGTCACATTTTTTCTGACTCTAAATGTTATAGCCTAGCTAGTTGAAGTAGTGAATAAGGGAGTTGGGGCACTGAATTACTTATATTGTTATTTTTACCTTAATTTCTATTTTTAATGCTTTGTGCTGAAACTAGTACTGATGGCGGCTGTCAAGTTCGTTACCTGGTCCTGTGTTTTCCTTGCTTCAGCTGTGTATCTCTGGCTTCTTCATCCACCATCACCGCTGCTGTCCCTTGCACTGCTGTGAATCTTGTATATTTGAAACCAAAGGACAGCTGGTGTCTGTCAGCCTCTGGAGAAGGGGGCTCTGGGGCAGTGGTCCCTGCCTGCCCTTGCCTTTGCTGGGGCATCCCAAACCGTGCTCCCGTGTGTCCCGCAGCGTGCTCCTCGCAGGCCGTCAGGTGTGGCCGTTCCGCAGCGTTGCGAGCGCTGTCCTTTGTCGTTACGGTGGACGCCCTTCCCTGACGGATCGGCCAACGCGCTGCCTGTGCTTATGCTGTAGGCCTGGTCTGTGAGCTCCGCAGAGGTCGGATGTTCTGCCTGCTTATTCCCATCCCTGGAAGAAGGGACACATGCTCACTTTCACACTCACACACGCACGTGCACTGACTCTCTCAGTCCTACTTGCTGTGTTAGAGTCTGGTTTTGAGAAGTACTTTCTGTGCCAGAATTTTGTTGTAAAATCCTGAGTCATTTCTGGCTAACTGACATGGCAGTTTTTGATAAGGAAGAAGGAAAATTATTCTCCAAAAAGAAATATTTACTCTGAAAAGGACGAAAATTTTCTGCTTGGATATTCAGTGTCTGGACCTGTTTTTTAAAAGGTATTGTGTGGTTGGCTTTTCCGTACAGTTCACAAAACTTTTGGTTAAAGCTTGTTAGAGACTGAAATTGAAGTGGAGACCTTATGGTCAAGGTAAACTCATGTTACCATGCAGATTTCAACTGCTCAGTTGCTGAAAATTGCTCTTTGAAGACTGGATCTGCAGCTGGACCAGGAAGAAGAGGTTCTGTCCATCAGTCCTGGCCTGTAGGCGAGACCAAGTGTGGTGGGACCTATGTCTAGAGCTGGGCTCCACCGAAGTCCCTGTCTGTCCCTGCTTTCACTTCTGTGGCTCTGACAGAGATCTGGTCAGAGGAGATGTGGCAGCAGTGGACTTCTTGGCAGTCGCGTGCTGGGGAAGGGGCAGCGGGGCTGAGGACGAGAAGCAGTGGTGTTCTCAGCGAAGGTGCATGCCACGGCTGAGCTGGGTAGTGATGCTGCGAGAATACGCAGATCAGAGCGGAGGTCTTCAGGTGGCCAAGGGAGGCTGGAGACCTGCTTTCCACAAATGGGAATAAAATGTCAAAGCACACTGGCAGTTTGACTGTCGCGGCGTACGAAGCTGTATCACCTGAAAAGGACAGCGTTACTGGCTGGTGCAGGCGGGCTGCTGCTGCTGCGGCTGCTCTCTGGGCTGGAAGTTCACCCCTTACAGCAAGTGACGGGGCAGATTAATGAAACAATAATCGATCGAGAGTTACTAAACCAATACAGGTCTGTGCCAAAGACACCCAAACAGGCAGAAGTTGGGGAAGGTGAGATCCGCAACTCCTAAATTTTGTGCGAGGTCATTGTCCAGCCTGCAGCTGGCCCTCGGCATCGCTGCGAACCTGGGACTGCTCGGTCTTCAGGGAGAAGCTCCGAGTGATGAGTCTGTGCTGGGGGCAGGACAAAACCAGCTCTTTTCTTGAGAGACCAGTGAGAACTGCAGGATCCTGTGTGTCTCTCAGAACAACTCTAACCCCCACATGTTTCCAATGAGAAATTTGGATTCAGACATGTGGACTTGGCCATTCTTCCCGTCAGTCCTTCCTGTGTCATCATACTGCCTCTGACAGGAGTGTCCGTAGTTATCTCAACGGGACTGGGAAGTTTTTTCAGTTATTGGAAGACAGTGTATTAAATGACTGAATTCTGCACTGTTTTTCCTCTCTTTAATAATGCCGAACATCTTGCCAAGTTCTTTAGAAAACAGTGTAGTCATCAGCGCATTGGATTCATTAGGGGTTGGCATTTAGACAGTGTGTGAGAGCAGCTGACGCCCCATGGAAAAATTTGGAATACATTCATCTGAGGACTAGTTTTACTTATGGGTTTATCTGGGTGTCTTTTGTCCACACTTGAATTTGTTTTTCATATTAGGAAAAGGTATTTTGACTGTGAAGCTCAGTTTCTTAATTTTTTTTTGTTTTTTTTTAAGAAATAATTTCCCCTTGCTAATTTTTATAGTCAGTAGGCAATATCAAAAGAGCTTTTTGTCTGTGATAAAGCATAGCAGCCAGGTAACGTGAGCCATACTGCTGCTGGCACCTCTCCAGCTTTCCAGCCTGCTTACACGGCACGGCAGCCTTTCCTCCTCCGAGTGGGGCTTTCTCCTGAAAGCGGAATTGCCTTCTCCTTGGTCTCGGAAAGGAAGGACCACAATATCCCCTGAGGACACCTTGTTTCACGCCGAGAGCACCCGGGGAGGCGGCTGCGCTCAGCTGCGGTCGGCGTTCCCAAAGCGCGGCGAAGCTGCGGCCGACGGCGGAAAGGCCTGTTGGTGTCCGGTCCGGGTGCTGCCGCTGGTCGGCCCTCTTGGACGGCGGGCCTGTGCTTTCCATCTGGCGCGCGTGTGTGTGGTTTGAAGTTCTGTTTCTGTTTTTACATTTAACATAATTGCAACACGCCATCATGTTTGTTGTCAGACAGTCTTTATCTGTGGAAAGTTTTGGTCTTGAAGCTCAGCTAAAGTTAAAAATCAAACCAAACCAGTTTTTATTCTTTTTTTTCTTTTTTTTTTTTCCCTTTCCTGTCCAAGGAATGCAGGCTGTCCTAGCAGGGCAGAGTTGTCTGAGCTTGGCAATGCTGTGTGCAAATGGAAGAAGACTGGGGGCTTTGCTTCACCCAGAACTCTTATTCTTCCCTGCTGCTGGGTAGTGCCTCTTCATCAGCCTGGCTTGCCATTTTTGGATCTGCATCCAGAGCCTGTTTGCAAGGGAAATACGCTGTCAGTAACTTCTGTAGGTTTGGATTACGAAAGCTTCTGATGAATGCTGCCACCTTGCCAGCTGAAGCGGTCACTGTCGTGTGCGTGGGTCAGGAGAGGAAAGGGGAGCGCATGGAGAGCTGTGTGCGAGATCCGCTGCCGCAGTGGCTCTCGGCAGGAGAGCTTTGGCTCCTTCTTCGTAAGTGCTTGCCCAGCTTATTTTTGTTTCAAGACTTCATTGTCACCACCTCAGCTTTGATCTTCGTTCTCAGACATTGAGAAGCTGCCCTCCTCTTCCTTTGCTGTCTACATAAAACACGGGGCTGCTCAGTGGCTCGTGTGAGGAGGATCTCCCCAGGTAAAGGTGGGCTGAGCACCTCCAGCACGTTTCAAGACAGGCCTAAAAAGAAGCATTGGTCTTGCTGCTGCTACTGGTAGAGTGCTATCGTGATGGGGAGGACAGGCTGATGGAAATAATTCTGTTGCTTTTGAAGGCTTCTTTCATCCTACGAGCTGGAGTGTGAAAGAGACTGGGCAGACCACCTCCAGGGACTCGAGGGGTCCGCTGACGGCATCTGGTACATGCTCAGCAAAACAGTTCAACCTTGGCCATGCTGCGGCTCAGTCCCAGTACGTTGTTTTGAGCAAAACCTTGGTTTTTCAGGAGTGTTTCTCCTTCCAAAGTGATAATGTTGTGGGTACACGAGCCGGGCCAGGTCTGCTGTCAGTTATTACTATATCTGGTGAGAGGGCTTGCAGCCAGTAGGGATTGCAGGTGAGATGACGGTTGAAGCTGGTTTACTGTAGCAGGCAGGGGATGTTGTTTGGGACCCCTCTTGCTCCATCTAGCCTGAGCGGGGATCACCGCGTGGACCCCGGGAGTGCGGCTCAGCCTGAGGCTGTACACGGGCGAGGAGGGGTGGGATGGGGCAGCAATGCAGGGAGCTCTGCCCCGGCCGTGCTGCCTCGTGGCTGCTTTGAGATGTGCCCAGGGGCTTATTTACAGCACCTTTTGGCCATAGGAAGTGGACATTACGTAAGTCTTAAGCCAAATTCAGTGCTCTCATAAGCATGGTGTCTGCTTAAACCAGGACTAACTTGATTTGAGAGGTTTTTGGGTGAAAAAGGTTGATGCCATGAAATTTTCGCTGTAGAGGTCGGAGAAAAGTTGTCATTCCATCTGCGTCATGTTTTTTCTTTTTGTTCACAGCACTGCTGACTAATTTAAAAGCCACTGATGATTTTGATTGTAGGTGCTGCACGGCAGCAAATGGCTGGATGAGACAAACCTTGTGCGTATACAGTCTCCTGCAGTGGGAGCCTGTTCTGTCTTAGCAGTTGCATTTTGTCTTTAATTATTTTGTGGCAGTAGACTTGTTTGTCATCTAGGAAGATATTTTATGACCTAGAAAGATATGTGAATTCTAGTGTATCGTTTCTAGCGGGATGGAATTCCCCTCTCTGAAGTGCCAGTGAACAGTAAAACGGAAATAGCTGTGTTAGCTCTAACCAGAGGGCACTGCAAGATCATAACCTCTTTCTGATCAGGTTTGTTCTGGTCTTACATCTGTTTTTCTCACGAAGAATGCCTTATGTCCTAACTAGCTTACTCTAACTTATAACATATGCTAACTTATGTTCTTAAAGTATGAAAGCAAAAAAATTACTCATTTGCTTTGTTTTTGAAATTTTGTAATTCTTTTTCATTTGCATTTTGAATATCAATGTGGGGAAAAACAAAATTACCAGTGTTTTCTTAAGTCTGGCCTAACCTGTTGCCCTTGCTACAGTGGTTTCCTGAGAAGTGCTGGGTGCTGTAGGGTGACTGCCTGTGCTTCATTTAAAAAGAAGAAAGGGATGAGGGGGAAGAGTTTCTCTCTCATTTGATGTAGAGCTGGGAGAGGGTGCAGCACTGCCTTCAGAGCAGAGCAACCACACCGGTGCTGTGATCCAGGAGAGCCCCCTTCGAAATGAGGCATTGCCATAAATCTCAGGATCAGGTGGTCTGGCCCACTGGGGTTCCAACACACCTCTGTGGAAGGTTTCTTCTCTGTTAGGTCCCATTTACGTGCTGTGTTAAGGCCTTGAGTAGCTGTACGTTGTGTAGTAAGGCTTGAATCCTCCCTGCAGGAGGTTGTGCTGGTGGAGGAGAGGAGGTGGGACAACTCTTCTGCTCTGACATCCACCTCCTTGTCTCTCCTTTTACCACATGGTTGCTTTCTACCAGGAGCCGCAGCACAGACCCCATGGCCTGGAGAGGGGAGTGGGGAGTGAGGCCACCACGAGCAATGTCTGGTGCTTCCTCCAGCTCTTGGTGTTTCTCCAGACCAGTGTGCTGGTATCTGCTCTGGTCACTCCAGATTCTTGGTGTGGTTTCTGCAGGCTGTTGGGGAGGGGTGTAGGAAGAAGAGGCTGACTTGGCTGGCAGGTCTTTTTCTGCTGGTGACGTTTCACATCAGGGTGCCACTGCTTGGGAGAGCTGGAGTGTCACAACGGTGGACCCTTTGGCTTGTGTAGCTTTGCAGAAAACTGCAGCGTGTTGTCCCTGTGCAAAGGTATTGGCTTCTCCGACAGGGAAAGCATGAACACCTTGCTGAACCCTTCTGAGCAGTGGTTACTTATGGTGGTGTGAAGCTTGTTCATATTAGGATACAGGATCCAGCAGATTTCATGAAAAGGATGGCACTTGCTGCTCTTGCTTCAGCTTTTGTATGTTTGGCTGAGTTCCCATGGGGTCAGGAGGACCCTGGTCTGGTGGGATTGCACCAGGATGCTGGTTCGGGAATGCAGTGTGGTAGATGGGATTTATGCTCCGTGCAGATGGCTGGAAAGCTGTTATAAACACATTTTTACCCACTCTTCACTTGGGCAGCTCAAAGGGGTTGCAGGCAGAGATGATTCTTGTAGCCACTGATATGACGGACTGACCACAGTATTAAAATGTTAATGGAGAAAGCCTAATGAAGGACAGTAAAACACTAGACAGTGGACCCGGATACGCACTCGTTCGCCCCACAGTCTGTGTGTACCTGTCTTGGGCCGGGCTGCTGCACCCAGGAAATGGGGCCAGCAGAAGACAGCTGAACCGAGTGTTAACCTGTTCATTTTTCTGTGCGTGAGTTGGATTTCAGGGGAGTCTTGTTAGAAACAAAATTTGTGGGTAACTGGAGAGAGCAGGAGGGAGAAAAATAAGCTGTGAGCAGTAGTTAGCACGTTCCAGTTGTGTTGCTGCCCAAGTCAGCAGGAGAAGGCAGTAACCTGCTGCCTGGCTGCTGCGTTGCTGGGAGGAGAAGCTGCGAGGGTTTCGCCTTCCCCTCCCCACGTGGCAGTGGCATGGCCACTTGCGAAGCTGTTGGGGGGGTTAAGGTATTACAGCGTGGCCCTGATGGGGCATGTGACTTTGGGCAGCAGCCCCCTGGTATACCCACGTCCTGCTCTCAAGGGGACCAGCGCAGACCATTTCTGTTGCGCTGTTTCGGTTGGAGTTAATTTGAAGGGAAGGATGCCTTATTTAAAACTGTTTATGCAAATATCCCTGTAGAAATGGAATTTTTCATCATGGCTTGGCCGCTTTTTTTTTTCCCTGCAGGCATGGTAGGGAGCCCATCGTGTGCCAGGATGCTTGGTCCGGGCTTGCAGGAAACCCCAGGACCTGGCTGTGTCCCTCCCTCTGGAGCAAGGGGGCAGTGAGCGAGCAGGGGCTGGGGCAGCGTCCAGAAACCAGCTTGGTTAGCAGCAAAATGAAGGTGGTGTTTTCCTGACACCGGCTGCCCTGAGCTGCTAGTCACGGCTTCCAAACCCCACGGCCCTGCATCTCCTCCCGGGGACCCTGCGCCTTGCCCCAGGCTCCCACCAGGGCAAGGGGTTTCCCAGGAGGGAAGAAATGACTCAGTTCAAGATCTAATTTCTTCCACTTTCACTTCCTTTTTTAGTAGTTACAAATTAAGAGGTACCTTATAGCCCAGTGTGTAGTGATGTAGGGGCTCAGTGTGGGTACGAAGGCAAAACCAGGGCTGTTCCGTGGAAGCGCCTCTGGTTTGGTGTTGCGTCCGGCAGCGGGCTGGCTCCTGATGTGCTCCCTCAGACTGGGGATTAAAGACACGCATGAAAAAAAGCGTTATGAAAAACACCAATGGCACATGCGTTGTTTTCAGACTTGAGAGAAGTGTTTTCTTCCCCCCCCCCCATCTGAAACTTATAGTTTCAGATAAAAGGCTTGTCTTGTTCTTTGTTTTACTAAGAGCCAAATCTCTTGTCTTTTTCTAGACAGGGTTGTTAATAATGACATGTAAGGAAACGTGGGAGGCTTGTTTGCTTGCTTTTGGCTGTTTGCTCTGTGCCTTCCCTGAAGCTTTCACGTGTTTTCACCACGGCTGAGGGCACCCTCCGGCTGGCACTCGGGAGACGTGCGCGGCAGGAAGGAGAAGGCTGGCAGCTCCGCGTTCGAGATGCTCCAGTCCGTGGTCCTAGCGCCTTGGCTGTTTAAGCTGAATAGTGTCGCTGTTGGGACCCGCCACAGCCTTGGCCCGGAGTCACTCGTCACAAGATGGATGCTCCTCTGGCAGCACCATCCCTCGATTCCCTCTGCCGCTGAACCCCATCGGCGGCGGGGGGCAAGACGAGATGGGCGGTTGGAGAGCACCGTGCCAGAGGTGTCGGGGAGCGGGAGCGTCCCGTGGGCACGCCGTGCCCTGCCTATCTTCATACACCTGCAACTGTCGGCGGGGGCTGCGCCCAGCTCCCCGGGCATCGCGCCGTGGGGTGCTCCGGCCGCTCTCTGGGCTGTGCTGGCCGCTGCCTGGCCTGCGGCGGGTGGGCTTGGTTGGTGTAACAGCCCGCTTGGCTTTTCGGTAATAAATCCAGGCTAGTGGTGCATTAGATGTGTGTGTGAGGGCTCTCTCAAGGGAAACGGTGCGTACCGTTGAAAAACGAGGTGACAAAGCATTAGAAAATACATAGGAGGTAATTCTGTGGTGACGAGGGCCGGGCTTTTAGTGAAGACAGCACATGAATAGTCTGAAGGGGGAAATAAAAGGAACTGGGAGTCAAATGGCCTTCTTGGTGTATTCCGTATTTGTAGAAGAATCAGATTCTCCTCTGAGTCCAACTTGCCATGCTATATTTGCAATAAACTATTGGGTCTAATCCCAGTTGTGAGGAAAATAATGGCTTTTATTGCCAAGCATGTTTTCTCACTTGTCACAAAGCAGTGGGGTGAAACGTATGTTAGAAGAACGGCTGCCCGTTTGGAAGATCAGCTGACGACGCTGTTCTCCTGGACAGATAATTCCGCATCCCCAGAGCAGCTGCTCTCGGCCCAGCCGGGGGCGGTGGGTGGGCTGCATCCGAAGCCCCGGGCTGGAGGCTGGCGGCAGCAGGGCTTGGTCCTGCTCTCCTGGCTGTGCCGGCCCGTGGGAGCGAGGTACGGCCGGGTGAGGAGGAGGAGGTCTCTGAAAGCTTTCATCCCGCCCGTTGCTAGAGAAACCTCTGCTTTTGTCTGTCCCTGTCTGAGCAGCCAGAGCCTGGCCCTGGCCCGGCGGGGGGCCTGGGGAGGGGGCGGCGTGCCAAAACCAACATCTCCCTGAGGAGGAGGGTGCTCGCTTGCAGGGGGCCTGGCCACGGGCTGCAGCTGGTGGGGCTGGGGTGTGCGGGGCTCTGCCGGCTGGGGCACCGCTAAATGCCCGTGGCCTCCGCCTCAGGCTTTACTGCTTGCTGGAGCATGCTTGGCTCCTGCGGGGTCTCGCCTTTCAATTCAGGCTACGCACCTTCACGAGTCCTAACTATCTGGGTTTTTCCACCGCTTGTTTTTCACCAGTTTTTGCCCATGTAGAATTGGATTTGTTTAATAAGTCCGTCCTAAACTTGTCACGCATTGCCCATATGTGAACTTTGCAACAGGTCCAGGGGCTGGTCCTGGCTCCCACACGTGGTCTCGCCTCTTCTGGCAACAGGGTCTGCCAGGACCCAGCTGAGTTTCTGTTACTGGAGTAGGTGTGTGGGAGCAGCAAAAGGTGTCACTGTTCATCTCGTGTGGCACTTTGACCTAAGTTAGCTTGTGGTTGCTTCACTCAACCTTATTTTGATTTTTGTTTAAGAAGCTTTACTGTTTATGAAGAAAGTAATTTCTAGAGCAGCAGTGCACCACGAATCAGCACTGTAGTTCTGCTGGGGTTGGTTTCCACTGTGGTTGATGCCAGTTAAGGAGCTTGGCCCTTATCAGCTTTTGAGGTAAGAAGTATTTGAGCCAGGGGTTACTGCAAGAGGGGAATTTTTCAGAAGGGGGAGACTTGCAAAATAACTGCCGGAGAACAAGATTGTCTCGCTTGCTCCATTTACTGCCAAAGGATGAAATCCTAGCTCCATTGAAGCTGGTGGGAATTTCACCACAGTCTCGGCTGGGGCTGGGATTTCAACATGGTATTTGTAAATGCCTGAAATTCAGAGATTCTGCTGCCCAAGAGAATATGTGAACTGTATGAAGACGCAAGGAGTAAGTGAAGAATAATAATAATAATCAATACCACTGGTAAAAGTTGCGTTGATCTAGTGGCATTAATCTAGAGTTCGTTATATTTAAAAAATGAGACCATGTGGAAAATATCCTTCAGCAAGCTGGGGATGAGATCGGTTGAAGTAGTGGCATGTTAATAATGAAACGGAGTGGAGCGTGCTGTCTTCATCTTGACCTCTCCACATAAGTGTGTTACTTCTAATATGAGTGCTCAAATTGGCCACGGTTTGTCCCAAATAATTTTGTTCTTTGTAAAACACTGCATCATCTGTGTTGTCAGAGGTATGCTATTTGGATGTGTGTAATCATTCTTGGGCTCTGTGCATGGCTGCCAGCATTGTCCTCACTGGAGAATGGATGAGGTGAACAGCCTAGGAGAGGAAAAAATGAGACTTATCCTGATCTACTGGCCAAGATGTCAACATCAACCCAAACAACACTTTTCTGAAGTCTTGAAAAGGTTTGGGGAATTACCTTCACTTTACTTCACTCTTTCACTGGCACACCAGTGAGTATCAGTTTCCAACCCAAATGCAGAGCTCCCTCAAGGTATGAGGCTTGGCCTTGCCAAGTGGTCACGTATCGTATGAACTCCAGCATTTCTGAAGGTCGGTGTCTCCAGAAGTTCAGCAGAAGCGCCCCTGAGAATCAGCTCATCTCGGGACCCTGCGTGAGCTGCTGTGGGTGATGTGCTGCCTGCAGTAAGCCTGGGGCGCTTGTCCTTCTGCTGCAGCCCCCCGAGCGGTGGGGAGCAGGGCTCAGCTGCAGCCGGGGGGCACGTGGGACTGGGTACAGCGTTGCCGTCTCCTCCTGGCGCGGAGAGCTGCGGGTGTCTGGGGCTGGTGACCGTTGGACCATTTTGGAGACGAGTCTTATTTTAAGAAAGCAGCCAAAAAATACGTTTCCCTGGAGACTGCGCTGCCAGAGTAGGTATGTCTTCACCCACGCCTCCAGCTGGTTGACCCAGAATCTTACTGATTTTTCCAATTTCTCACTGAATTTTCTTCATGGCAAGTTTGCATCTATTTATCTTATGCTAATACTCTTTCTTCAGTTTTAAATTGCTCCTTTCTTGGGTCTGCTCCCCAAGGACAGCGATTGTATACACTCTCAGCTGTTGTTTTCCCGAGCTGGCTTTTGAATAGCTCTGTCAAGTTTTTGGGTGGGGTTTTCTTTTGCATTTTGTTTAATGTTGCCATTCATTTACAAACCTGCCAAAGGCTGAATGTGAAACGTTTTCCCCATCCCTATGCTGTCTTCAACACTCGCGTACCACTTGGCTGTTGGCAGTGGGAGGCTGTTTGCAGTGGGTTTATCCCCGCTCAGGCGCGTCAGCCCGTCCGCAGTGCTCTGTGTCACGGGGCTGGCCGTGGTGGTCATGCTCACTTTCCTTCTGCATCCCCTCTGTCGCCTTCAGAAGTTTTTCTCCAGCTTTCGGAGGGACGTGAGCGTTTTTGGGGGTCTTTGGCTGAGGAGGGACTCCTGCCGTGTTTGGGATCTCGGTGGTGTGTGTTGACGGTGGGGCCCATCGCTGGGGCTCCGCAGGGCCGTGCTCCCCCACGTTGGGCCACGTCAAACGTGGTCCTGGAGGCAGCGGTGGTCGTCATCCCGCCTGCCACCCGGGATGGGATGCTGGGCCCCCAGGCTGGAGTGCATCTCCGTGGGAAATCTGATTGCTGTTGACATCTCACGTGGTTACGTGCGTGGCCTAAAAATAACGAGCAGTCATCAGCTGCGATATGGGCTAATTGATTTGAAAATATTTACAAAAGCCAAATCCCCAGATCATCTGGTTACAGATGTTCCCTCTCTCAGTTGGATTAGCAGTCCCGCAGCCTGTCTCGAGTGTTGTTGCTCTCCTTGGTTTGCCAAGGAATTTTGTTTTCTCCAACATCCCTGCCGCTGTGTTTCAGAAGAGCTGAGGAAATCGTATTTCTTGCATTTTCTACCTCTGATTCTGCATTTTAAATAACAGGACTGCTCACAGTAGAAAGTCCTTTCTTATGAACAGAACCAAACAAACTGGGAGCAAACAAAAAAGCAGCAAATCTTGAAAGCCAGCTGTCCAGATTTCAAGGGGACTCGAGTTTTTTAGCACCCTTGTTGGCGGAATGGCTCACTCTGTTCTCCTTTGTCACTGTTTGTGATTTTATATATTGTGAATTAAATCATGGGAGCATTTCAGACAAACTACTGTTGGAAATGTGACGAGCTACACAACTTTAATGTTTTGCTTTTCTGCTTTTTGGCAAATGCTTTCAGCTCTTCCTAAAGTACTTTGGTAGGTTTTTGTTTATTGATTTCTACTAAAAGTTCCTATAAATTCCAAGTTCAGAAACACAAGTTGCGAGGTGGCTGTTTTTCTCCTGCAGACCTGCAGCATTTCTGTTCACACCCTGATGGTACTGGGCAGAAGCCAGAGTTGGGGAGTTTTCCTAGTGAGGTTTGCTCTTCATGGCAAGGAGCTTATTTTTAATCTAGCAGGGAAAGCTCTGAACATGGGATATTAAAAAAAAAATGTATGTACTAGTTGAATCAAGAAAGGGTCTGAGCCCAGTTTGGGTCATTTCTTTGAGAAACCTTTAGCTTTCACAGAATAACTCGTTAGTGATGCTCTCCGAGGCCACCCGTTTCCTTTAAGTTTGCCAAATTATTTTGACGCAGCGTGAATAAGGACCTGCCACCATTATGTGAATTCCAGGAGTTACCAACCTGCCACCGTGTAACAGTGTCTCGTGTACCTGTTTCTTCATCGGTGAGCAGAAGCAATTCTCCTCTTGCTGCAACTTCTTAGTAACCATTATGCGGAAGCGTGCAACTGGAGAGGTCAGGCTGACCACAGATGCTGTTTCATTAGGTTATAACGGCTCATTCCGAAGCTTTGGGGAAGAGGAATGCGAATGAGAGCATTTGCAGTCCAAACCTGGGCCCGTCATTTCCAGGTACCCCCTACTCTAACAGCCAAAGCAAACCGCTCTTCTCCAGATGCCCTTTGGAGATGCTGCACTGCTCCGCCAGCCTGTGCTGGCTGACTCTCAGATCACGGGATAAAACGCTCAGCTGGGGGTTTCTCATTCCAGTTATTTGAGAGAAAAATCAGCTGTTTGGCCAGGTAGCAGCGGTGCAGAGGCAGGGGCCATGTCCGACTCCCCCCGGACGGCGGGCAGACACCGGATCGCTCCCGGCCGCGATGGCGCTCGGGGTGCTGGCTCCTGCCGTAGCGGGCGTTGGGTGGAGGGTCCCTCCGGTCCGCCTGGGCGGTGGGTGCTACGTGGCCCCTTGCCGTGGGCAGCGGCTTTGGCCCACGCGAGGCTGTCGGCGTCCCTCCTGTGCACGGCCGGCTGGGTGCACCAGGGGTACAGGCAGCCCTGCCCGAAACCTTCGGCTGAGAGCATGAGGAGGGGTTAATCCTTGAGTGATGGTGGATGCCTGCTGGGTTTTTAACCGTTTAGATCTTTCTTTGTAGACTTTATTGTAGCCCAGTTGTTCCCAATTGCCTGTGCTTTGAGCTTGTCTCACTCCAGTCGTTTCTAAAAGCCAGTAGTCTGCGAGGCACGTCAGTCAGTCGAGTGCCTGGAGATGACTCCCCTCCCTCTAATTACAGAAACACAATTAGTGATCTCTTCCTGTGAGTGTCCTCTGCTTTCTAGCTCTGTCTTCCAGAGTTTAAGGTTTTGGGGTCAGGCGCTGAAGAGATATTTGTCTAACATGGAAAACATAATTGGCACTTAGTTGAAGGTTATAATTAAAGGCCTGTTAATCCCCTCATGACGGACAGGACTGATGCAGCTCGTGCTCATGCTGCTGGCCAGAAAATTGCTTGCAGACAATGCTGGTAAAGATTGTGAGTTTTGGTCTGGATTGTCAGCTGGTGCCTATCAAGGCATCACCCTGGACGTTCGTAGAGGCCCGTTGGGTTTGGGTTCACTGGGGATCTGCTCTTTCCATCTCCAGTGCACGAGCAGGCTGGGTTAGAGGGAGAGGGGCAGGATGGAAGGTGTCGGGATCAAACAGCAAATGGTGGATGCTCCGTCGGTGGGGCTGGTCTCCAGCACCACTGCGCAGGCGGGAGAAAATGGATGTCCTCCGAGTGCTCCTGCTCGTTCCCTAGGCAGCAGGCATGAAGGGCGGAAAAAGGCTTTTCTGTCTGCCTGTATTTTTTCATGATCATCTGAAAAGGCTACTTAAGAGCACGTTCATTTTAATTGAAAGGAGGGCGCCTCTTAAATGCGGCAGCAAAGTAACGATGGAAGCAGGGGAGCGACAATGCAGGCGCTGTCGGGGGCTGTGTTTGTGAGTGGCTGACTCGGAGACCTCCAGAGCACTGAAGAATGTCGTTTTCTCTGTTATCGCTTCTGTCTTTGCGTTAATGATGCTGGCAGGCCTTAATTTTGTTTTCTACTGCAAACCTTTTCCATTTAACATGCAGCAACAGCTCCTGGGGTCAGTGACCATCTGCATTTGTTTGTGTGACTGCCCGTAGCTGAGTGGCTTTAGGGTCACGGTTAGCGGGCTCTCGGCGTCTGCAGAGACTGCCCTTTGCCTCTGCCTGCTTAGATGGTACTGGCCTGGCTGAACTCCTGCAAAGAAACTTGAAAGTGCCAAAGCAACACGTTGCAGGAGTGGGAAAAGGAAAGAAATTCTGTTGACGAAGGTGAAAATGTGCCTCGCTGATGCCTGGATGCCCCAGAGCATCCTCACGCGCCAGCGGGACTGACGTGCCGCCGTCGAGTCCTCCTTGGTACCAGGACTCTGGGGTGAACCAGCGCACGTGGGATGATGGGGAGGGGGAGCTGGGTCCTGTCTGTCTGTCCGGGGCCGGCGCTGGGCTCGCGAGCGCGTGGCGAGTGGGCAGGAGGGGGTGACCCTCACCCAGGTTGCGGTGGAGGCTGCTGGCTGCGGGTCTGGGCACCAACTGCAAATTCCCTTTACTGGGAGCAGGGGGTGGTGAGAGCTATGGGAGCCTCGGCGAGTCTGCGTTTGCTGCTGCTGCCTGAACTGCCTGAAATGACCCCTGTAGTTGCCGAGGAGAAATCGTTGTGCCAGATATACAGATCAGATGAGCAGCAGTTGCTCAGATCTGGAAAAAAATAGGAAGAGCTAGGAAATTGAAAACATCGGAGAAGCATTATTGATATTCCTTGTATTTCTGTGCATTGTCAGGGTTCTTAAGAGCTGTTCTGGAGACCACCTCGAGTTGTAATCCACTATGAAAAGAAAACTAGAGATCAAATCTGTGTGCGTTTAAATAAAAATCTATATCAAACTTGCTCAGGAAAGCAGAGCTCTGTAAAGCAAGTCCTGTGTTGGCACCAGCAGGAGTGGGAATGTAAAATCCATATGGGATGTAATGAAATTTCCACTGACCTTGTGTGGGAAGGAAACTCTGGTTGGCAGAGGAATGCGAATGCTTTAAAAATGTTTTGTTATGAAACTGTTACCTTTGTGTCTTGTAGGAACGTAGCAGTGGGTTTTTAAGAGGCTTAATTCAAAGGTGGTTACTCTTAGCCACCCTCAGCCCCAGCGAATGCCATGGTTAAATTTAATGCAGAAGTTGTGTGACGGGAAGGTGCTTGCCTACAAAAGGGGGTGCATCTGAAGCATGGCTGTAGCGTAGCAGGCATGCTGTACCCCGGGAAGCCGTTTTGACGAGCTCGATGGATGACAGCACCAGCCTGCCATCTCGCATCCTGCTCCGCTCGGGTGGAAAGCGAGGGAGCTGTCGGAAGCCATGGCTGCGGAGGTGGTTGTCTTCTGTTGATCCCATAAGGCATCGCAGCTCTTGCACAGCACAGAGTCCCCGAAGAGCAGTCTTCCTGATGAAATCAAAGCTGCGGTGCTGCGTACATGTGATCTTTCTGTAAAGCTTAGGCTGTTTTTCAGCAAATGCTGGAGTCCCAGTTACCAGGGACTGGACCAGCTTTCAGGTGCGATGACCGAGCACTGCTTTCTGGAAGTTCAGTGAGCTTCTCCAGGCATTCCCACGCATCTCTGTAGCAAACCCAGGCTAAATATTGCTGTTTGGCATTAAAGCATCCTTCCTCTCTCCCCAGAGAAAGTGCCATTGCAAGGGGAGCGAATCTATTTTCTAAATGCAAATGTGAAGAAGAGGGGATGGAGAAGCAGCGTTGTTTGCGAGGTGTGCAGCTCTGTGTTTTGGCATGGTACTGGATACCGTAGGAATAGGATACTGCTTATTTTCATGCAAGAGTAAAGACCATGACACTCTGACACCAGTCATTTTGAGGCCTCATTTGCAATGAGAATTTAATTTCTTTTTCTCCATTCTTTTGGTAGCCTTATTTTTTTATATATATATATATATATATTTAATCAGGTATTTCTAGCATTGCTTATATAGTGTAATTGTTTTCATTCCAGGGTGTTCTGCAGCTCAGCTGTGAATGAGGGTTAATGTTTGTGTGCAGCAGATGCCCAGAGTCACAGGGGAGCCCTGACCATGCAGCACCGCCTCGGTAGAGGCAGCATTTGTGCTGAGCATCCCTGCTGCGTGTCACCCTTTCTCCTCTGCCTGGGACCTTGGCCCTTCTGGCTCCTGTGTCCAGCAGCCTCGTGTCTAGGATATAGGTCAGGAACGAGTTAGAGTGCTTTGGCTACCGCAGGGATGGTTACGCAGTTATCCAGGCAGACTTCAGGAATGGAAAATGGCTTTGTTAGTGGCCAAGTGCAGTGTGTTGAGTCCCTTGCCAAGACTGCGTATAGCCTCAGATGCATTTTTATGAACAATTACCTATCTGCTCTCATAAAGTCTCAAGAACATAAAGGAAGTGCTGTAAAAGCAGTGCCCACGGAGGTTCCCACATACAGTGACTAATTAACTTCGGAGCTTTCAGCATTTGTTATTTCCAAGGAGCTTTCTGATTTTAGGTGACTTTCACGCAGCCTGCAGCCTCCAGTCCCACTACTGTCATCGTTAAATTACCCAGTAATGAGATTGCTGCAAGTGTCCTTGTTCCTGAAGCTCTCCAAGTTCACCTGTCAGGCTGTGAGTGGCTCAGTTTTGCAAGATAGTTGTTATACGTAGAAATACCAGATTCTCATAGTGGCAATTTTAAGCTCCTCACGTGGGATCCTCACCAATTTAAAGAGCTTGAAGTTGTCCATAAATGTTTTGTGATTTCAGTCAGGGCTTTGCATCATCGTTAATTAATAATTTATTAATTCTGCATCCAGTATGGAGTAATTGTTGTCTGGATAGGACCTTGCTGTAGCTGCGAAGTTGTGGGACAGCCTGATGCTGGCAGGGGACGGGTGGGGCTGGGTTGCCTTGTGTGTGTGTGTGTGTGTGTGTGTGTATATATATATATGTATATATATACATATATATATATATATGCACGCATACTGAAGATTGTTTCACGCATTGGAATGACACCACTGTATTGTCTTGGTTCAGGTCACTGAGCTTCCCAATTATGATGCAGCAATTTCAAGAGCATGTGTTCAGGCAGCAGAGGTATTTTTAGTTTGCTGTGGCTCTTGCAGGTAAGTTACAGTTTGTCATCTTACCATGCTGAATTTACAGAAGGAACTAAGGATGAGGTCTAGCTCTCTTGCCAAAGAGCTTTACCAATTTTAGGACTTCCTTCTTAGTACAGGCGGAGGAGTCCTCCTATCACCTATGCAGCGACAGTTCAACGTGCTGCAGCCTTGCACCAGAAGTTTAGAAAAGCACAGCTCCTGCTGTTGCAGGAAATCCAAGCGGAAAGTCACCCAAGAGCTCGCGCTTGCAGCCCGCTCCTCGTAACCCTCGTGGGCAGCCGAGCCCCCCCGGCAGTGTGGGAGGGCAGGCGAGGGCTCTGCGTCTCTCGCGGAAGGTGCCTGCGGTCCGGCGGGGCCGGCAGCGCCCGGCGTTCCTGCTGCCATTGCCGGCAGCTGGAGGAGTCCCCTGGGAGCCGCTTCCTCCTCCGCCTGCCAGGCTGGCTGGGCTTGCCGGGAGCACGCTGGAGCCTGCCGTGCTGTGGCAGGGCGAAATCCCTGGGCTGCGTGGAGAAGCACTTGAGCTAGAGAAGCACCCGCAGATACCTGTCATCTTCCTTCCTCCTGTTGTGTCCGTGGGCCTCTTGGCTGATAATCGAGCCCGAGATGTGCTGGGGAAAGAGAACTTGGGGCTGCCCAGTTCAGCGAGCCCTGATGCACAACTTCTCCCGTAACCACAAGTTGTGTATCTTCTGCATGCGTATGTGCGTACTCGGTGGTGTGCATGTGCTTTGTCTTGTTTGGTGAGGCACTGAGTTTGGCAGCTAACTGTTCATGTATTGTAAGCTCACAAGGTGATGGTGAAAAGCTGTGACTTGTGGCCTGGACGCTCTCTGAGCTGGGATGTGATGCTAGTTGAAATGGTAAACTCTGCTGTCACCAAAATCATGTTCTTTCCCCTCTTGCTCTCGTGTCCTCTGTTGCCTCTCTACCCTCGCCTCCCAAAAAGGGCCAGGAGTTTGGGTGTTTAAAAATCAGCCAGACTTGATGTTTTGAGAGCTGCCTGTCAGCTTAGATCAGGCGTGGGTCTGGTCCATCACATTAAAAAAGAAATGGCTCGTCGCCGAGCAGTGAGGTGCGGTGCGAGTGTCCGAGTGCTGCGGTGCGGGGCTGTGGGTGCTGCGTGCGCGCGCGGGGAGCGGCTGGCTGGCCCGAGGGTTCGTTGGTTGAGCGCAGGATTCGCCCTCCGGGTTGCACAGATCTGCAAGACTATGCAGGGAGGCTGTGGGGTACATGGGCAAAGAGCAGGTGGAGAGGGGGCCTCCCCCTGGATTTGGTGGGCTGCAGAGCTTGATGGGGTCTAGGCACTGATTTGGAAAGGAAAAAATAGTACAGAAAAGAGGGAGTTGAGTTGGTGCTGGTGCTGTTACCGCTAGCGTTAGGCCAGCAGTGAATTGGCACATCTGTGGGAGCCAGGCAGGGAAGGAGGTGGGAGGGAGGCTCCCCGAGGGGTCTTGGTGTGCTGTCCTGTACCGCTCCGGCCCTGTCGAGCCCCAGGGGTGCACACATGGTGAAGGGGGCGAGCCTGATGCTGCGCTCCTGCTGGCAAGCTTCTCTGCTGGCTTTTTTGCTAGGTGTGCTTTGCAAATGTGTCCCGTTGGGGTCCGTCAGCTACAGGTGACCAAAGTGAGAAAAAGATACTTAATCACAAACCTTAGGAAAAGTTAAAGAAAATGTGGTTTATTATGGATTGTTTATAAAAATGTTCATAGCATTAAAAAGGCTGTTGCTGTGGATGGACCAAAATGGCTGCAAGTGCCTTGCCTGCTCAGCAGAGTGCATTTCTGTGCACCGCTGTCATTGGGAGGGAGAAGGCTGAGTTTCTCAAGGTGAGCACATGCAGTAATACGCTGTTGCTGGGAGCTGACCCTCTCAGCTGAGCTGTCTAGCTGCCTTCTGCAGGTGGGGTGCGCGGTGGTGGGGAGGGCCTGGGGGGCTGCTCTCCCCTCTCCCCTTGGCGTCTGGGAACAGGCAGTCATTGCACAGACCGTTTCATCATCTGACCTCTGGGATTCTGGCTTGTCTGATCCCTCCGCTGTGCAGCTGCCCCCTCTGGAAGCCTGCTCAGCCCAATTGTTCTCACTCTGAATATTTTTTACTATGTCTAGTCTCATTTTTTCCCTCCTGTTTGCAGCTCTGCATGCCCGCTCCCCGCGGGGCTCCCCTTCCCGCCGGGCAGAGCCCAGCTGCTGCTCCTGCAAGAGAGAGCAACTGCCTGCGCAGGCTTCCTCGCTGTGCAGCGTTTCCAAGAGCTGCTGAACACCTTCCCCGTGTTTGGGAAGCGGTTTGGAAGGTGTATTTCTGTCGCACCCTGTGCTATGGGTGCTGCGCTGCTGCCTTTGCAGAGAGGGCGAAGGGTCTGACTGCGCTTCGTGAGCAGCGTTTCCTTCTCTGGTGCTTGCCGGGCTTCCCGGGATAAGCCCCATGTCAGGGATTTGCAGCCTCGGCTGCGTTATGCGAGAAGGGGGAGCTGGAAAAAGTGCAATTGGTCTTTTACCATGGGAGAGAAGTATCCTCAAAATGCGGTTGATCAAGGCGAAAAACGCAACTCCGACGTAAAAAGAGGAGAAACATTAAACCAGTCTTAACGATAATTTGAATGTGCTGAACAGAGTTGGTGTGCCAGAGAGGAGTCAGCCCTGGAGAACAGGTCCGTCTGCTGCTCGTGGGGTGCTCGTTCGCGGCCGGAGGCAGCGGGCACCCTGGCGATGCTGCGGCCGAGGTGCGGGCTGCCCAAGGCTCCCACCCTCTCTCCCTCTTCTGCGCAGGCGCCCTCCGGGCACCGCAGAGCCCCTCTTCGGCAACGGCTGAGGGGGGTCGTAGTGTATCTGTCACGGCGTCGTGAGAAAGCAAAACCACCTGGAACAGATAAAGTCTGTGGGGGTTTGTGAGCTGGAGTTTGGAGGGTCTGACAGACTTTCTAAGCCTTTGAGCCAAAGGCAAGTTTGTTTTGCCAGTTAACATGGCAGCGCTGGGAGGATGTGGGTGAGAGGAGTGGGCATTTACAGTGCCAGCTTCCCTCAGGTCATTGTCAGCTCTTCAGTGGGAATTCAGTGGTTGTTTGTCAAGAAATAATATGTTAGTTTATACTCAAAGAATACAGGATTTCAGGTAGTACTAGATAAATTGAAATATCATTTTCTAGTTTCAAAAAGGCAATTTACAAGCTCTGAGGGTTGGTTTCTGTGTACTTACACAGCTGTTTATTTTGACAAAGAGCAAGGTTTTAATATGAGACTGGTGAATGAAATTCTTCTGCTCTCTGTTGGCTTTAGCAAGCCTTGAATTAAACCTGAGGCTCGTGAGGGAGCCTGCTCTAGCACTGCCTGTGCGGTTTGCTCTGAGACAAGGAGAGACAACCTTCCTAGCCAGTGTTTGTTGCTGACATTGTATTTTCTTCTTCTTCTCTCTTGTGTGCATGCAGAAATCCGAACTCAGCTGGTCGAGCAGTTCAAATGTCTGGAGCAGCAGTCGGAGTCGCGCCTGCAACTGCTGCAGGACCTGCAGGAGTTCTTCCGCAGGAAGGCTGAGATCGAGCTGGAGTACTCCAGGAGCCTGGAGAAACTGGCTGAGCGATTCTCCTCCAAGATACGCAGCTCCAGAGAGCACCAGTTCAAGTAAGCAGGTGTTTCCAGGGGCAAAATGGTGCAAAATGTTGGGCCAGAGACTGCCTGGAACAGTAGGTGTTTGTAGCTGCACAGTCCGAAAGTGGAGTAGCATCAGTAGTGACCTTGTCTGTCTCATCACTGTGCAGGGTTCACAACAAGAACTCAAATAGCCTTTTTCCAAGACTTTCACCACAGCATTACTGACCTGTGCTGCCCGAATTAGACTTACTATGCACTTTGTTGAGCAGTACGATAAAATTATGAATCAGGGACTAGGAAGGAGTCAAGTCCCTTGATTTTTTTTTTTTTTTTTTTTTTTGAGGCTTGAATTCAGCCAGTATGTAGTCCAGTCCTTAGATGTCAGAGTGCTTCACGTTGCACACAGATCTGCTTACAGGCTCAGACTTGGCAGCAGTGTCTGGAAACCTAATTTATTGCAGTTTTTTAAAATGAAGTACTTATATGTTTTCTGTGTATAACCCTTACAGTGTTGAAGCTAGGCAAATCCATAGTGGAAATGTTTTGAAACAAAGCTTTGAAATAGGAAGTATGAACTGGATGCTGGGATTGTGTGAAACTCAGATGATGAAAACTGTAAAATCCATGAATGTGTGAATATGTACAAGTTTTCAAAAGCAGTCTCTTTTCAATTTAACCACGCTCTCAAGCTTGGCTAAAACAAAAAGATCCAAAAAAAAAAAAAAAGAAGAAGAAACAAACTCAAGGCAGAATTTGAGTCTGGAGGTGACTGTTTCGTGGTGAGGATACGTAGCTTGTGCTGTTACGCTGGCTGGTTGGCGGCTGTGACTTCAAGGCTCCTGTGAACGCCGCAGTCCTGGCGCTGGTGGAGGAGCTGGTCCCCGCTCTCGAGTGTGCCCGGTCGGAGGTGTCGGGCTGGGCTCCACGGGACGATGCTCAGCGCTCGCACGCGTGTGTGGGTAGCTTTCGGGGTTTTCCTCCCTGCTGCTCCTTGTGTTCCTTGCTGCAACCGGCTCTCCCCAGCAGTGTCTCGGGGTCTCGCTGGGCAGCGTGAGCGGTGCCGCCGAGATGTGGCTGGCAGGGTCTGCACCCTGGGGGCCACACGGCAGTGCCCACAGCACGGAGGCAGATGCTTGTCCTGGCTGCTTCCCATGCAGCACGTCAGCTGAAGTTCCCCACCTCTGTCTCCCCTGACCATAGCATTTGTCCCTGTCTCTTCTTCTGACAGCGGTGTCCACGAAATAGTCTCTCAGCTGGGATTATGCCCTTTGCTCAAGACGAAACGAGTGTCATTCAATTGAATGGCCAAAGACTACAGACACTGTTTAGCTCCTTTCCCAGAAAATTGAAGGTTTTGCCTGTCTGATGCACTTAGCCTTCCTAGCCCCTGGCTCTTTGCAGTCTTTTTCTTTCTCTAACCCCTTGTTATTTTTTTTGTTTCCTGTGTCAGCCGCAAGAGCGGTGATTTCTGCTGTTACATTACTAAATCCTATTTATTCCATATTACTAAATCCCATTTAATCTGTTTACTCAGTCTCTCTAGTGAGCAAGATTTTACTGTTGCCTAATGCAAAAGTCTGCTGAAAATGGATTGCCATTCAAATGATATCAGTTCTTTTTGCATCTGACTGTTGCTTGTCAGTTGTGTGGTGCTGGGGCTGGTGCTGCTGTATCATGTGTTTGGGATAACTGTCCTGGGGAAGGAATTGGCCGGTATGGGCTCGGGAGGGTGCTCTTGTTCAGAGACAGAGCCCACGAAGACTCGTTGTGTGTGTGTGTATGTGTGTGCGCCTCTCCCATCAGCTGAGAGCAGTGTTATGGCAGTGCCATTGCTTATTGTGCTTACAGTATTGGAAGTATGTTGTTGTGGAGTATCTACAGATGACAGTGATTCTCCACCTTCATAAAACAGCTGGGCACAAGTGCCTGATGGGTTGTGATGGTATTGATAGTGTTATAGGGTCAGCTTGATTTCAGTGCACACTTCTGCTGAGTCCTCACTGTCTCACTCCATGTTGAGACTCCCTGAATATATTTTTCTTCCAGACTGCTTTGTATCTGCCCTTTACTAGGTTCATCTGCACTGCTTCCCCAGCTTGCTCATGAATGTCGTTATTCTGATGAGGCTTTTGACAGTCTTAAGAAATACGGTATCTTCAGCTATTCCTTTGTCCCTGTGTAGCCATGTGCAGCAGGCTGTGGCCCACCCCTTAATAGTAGTAATTGCTGCGGTGCTGGGCTGTTCACGGTGATTCTGGGTTGACAGACGCATTCGTGCTTTTATATGCGGTTGTTTTTGTCTGTATGTGCGTGCGGAGATTTCCTGGAGTCACCTTGCCTTCCCCTCCGTGGGTTCGGTGGTGAGGTGGGCTGCGCCAGCCCCGGTACCGTGGGCGAGAACATCTTGGATGAGGAGGAGTACGTGTGCGAAGGCTTCAGCTGCAGAGCGTGGCCGTGGCGAGCGTGGGCTAGCTTTCCGATTGCAGGATTTCTTGGGAAGCACAGCCTCGTTTGAGCACAGGGGGCCCGAGGCCCGCGTCCCTCACGGCCGCGTTGCCAGCGCTGTCGGCGCGCAGGAGATCG
>JAVJGG010000037.1:23988197-24042495 GCA_035590195.1 Aviceda cuculoides | reverse complement strand
GGAAATGCTTCAGAATCCAGTATTTCACGTATTGCTATAATTGAGGGCTCCAACTGCATCCCATTGGTGTGGATGATGTCAGGGCAGGAATAGCAATGTAGATTGGGTGTTTTCCTGACACCTGGCCCTGCTTCTGTGACCCTCTAACCTGAAGCCACGATATATACATATATGTGTATATATATATATATGGCAGTTTTCATAGTGGGAGTTTGCTGGACCCTAGAGACCCAAGATGAACAGATTTCATTAGCAATACTGAGGCTGGGGGCTGTGCTGCTGGGGGCTCTTACAGCGAAGGAGGAGCCCATGGGGATTTTAAATGCATCCCAGCTTTTTTATAAAAAGACCCAGTAATGACATCATTTACTTGTTGCACCGACTGGTTACAGTTGCAGTGACAAAGGGCAGTTGTCCTCTAGTGGGTATGGCTTCTTGCTGCACAGAAACTACTGTTCTCCAAAGCAGGGTAGTAAATTTCTGCAGAGAAATTTTTGAGTTGGGCACAACATCATCTGGCGACCAGGAGCTGTGTATCCAGGCTGAAAGAGAAACATGGATCTTTGCCACAGAAATGCCACGGTGTCGTTGGTTAGATAGTTGCAGGTGCCTTTGGGGTGCGTGGTCAGCATGGTTAAAAATGGGCCAAGAAATCCTCACGTCTCCTGCTTTGAATCTCTCAGTACAAGACATGAAAGATGGGGTGCATCTTCTTCACCTTCAGACTCCTGCCATGTATTTGAGCTGGTTCTCTGGACTCATGTGGAGAGTTGGGTGCGTCTGAAATGCCCCCTGGTCTGTGCTAATGCCTGCCTTGGGATGGGGTGAGTTTCGGCTGTCCTGGTTCTTCGCAGCACGCAGATGCCAGGCTGGGGCCAGTGAATGCCGTGAAAACCTTTGCTGTTTCTCTCATTTTGTTTACCTTGGCGTGCCGGGTCTCGCAGTTGATGCCCAAGATGTTTTCCATCAGAAAAGCATCCACAAGCGCCGGGAGTGGCAGACCAAGCCAGAGGATGCTTTCTGAGCTGAGACTGCTTTGAAGAGCCCGGGGCTTAGTGCAGTTCAGAGCGGCTCTGGATGGCTTCGTTTCAGCGGTGGCTCAGCCTGCAGCCCCTCCTCGCAGTCTCCCCTGGTGTCACACAGGGCTTGAAAGGCGGGTGGTTCGGGTTGGGATTACGGAGCTGCAGGAACTCAAGAGTGGGAGTTGGGTCTGAGTCTCCAGCTCTTCCTCGTTCTTCAGCATGGCTGCCACTGGGACTGGCTCTGGAGGTGGGCTGGGGTTCGAGGGATTTCCCCTGCTCGCTGCCAGCCCTTGACGCTGACGTTGAGGTAGATGTGGTAAGGTGAGCTTGGGTTGCAAATGTGAAAAGCAGGGAGAGTGTGGCCTCTGTGGTATCGTCTCCTCTTTCCCAGCAGAAGCTTTCCTGGGAAGTGTAGGACCTGGAGACGGAGTGCTGCTCACTCGGGTGAGGAGTGGTGTGCCATCAGCGAGTACTGCAGAGCTGTGCAGACATGTAAGGGTATCGCAGAGCTTCTGCAAAGGAGTGCTGCGGCAGGGCCCTGCGGGTAGGTCGGGGAGCTCCGCAGGCAGCGCAAGGGACCAGCGTCCTCCGTCCGAGCATCCCTGGTCTGCAGCATAGCCTGGGAAATTGAAATGGACAGCCAGCCTCCCTGCCTGCTCCGGCACACAGGCAAACCCTGCTAATGAGGAAAGTAGAGGAAGAAAACTCAATTGGGCAAATTTCCCTGCTTCCTATGTGAGTCACGTTCCTGGCGCTGGAGGAGATTATCAAGGCAAATGTGTTAATGTTGCTAATAGGCAGGCAATAAATGGAGATGCTAAGATATGTCGCTGCAGAGATCTGACTTGATCTGTTGTCAGAGTGAGTCTCCGTCACTGTGAAATCTCACAGCACATCCTCCTGGCAGAGGCAAACCCTGGGTGAGGGACGCGCCGCCGTCCCCCTCGGCCAGGCGGGTGTTCTCTCTCCTTTTTCCTCCTGCTGTGGCAGAAGGTAAGAAGTTTGCTGCTGCTTCCAAGTATGGAATACCGGAAACTACATGTTTGAGAGAGAGCATTCCTATGTCCGAAGTAACCGTGCTGCGTTATTCCCCAGTGTGAGATTTAATTACGTTCCGTGACAGTGAATTTAATTATGCCCCATACTGCAGTGTCCTGGATGGAGATTTAATGAAGAAGTGTTGTCTGTCTGGAAGGGAGTTCTTTTCTTTGTCTTTAAAATAACCATTCTTTGTTGCCAGTAGTCTGTGTTGCTTCTTCCCCTTACTTTGTCTGCAGCGGCAAGAATTTTAACAAACCTGCTGAACTGAAGCCATTGCTATCCCGGCAAGCAACTGTGTTTTTTAGTAGGAATGGAAGGCATAAAGCAAGCAGCTAAATTGGAGTTTGGGTTTTGTGGATGGTACCAGGGGATTGGAATGATGTTTTGGCGTTGTCCCTCATAAACACACAAATGTAATTTCTCTGTTATAAAAAGGGGAGGCAGCAAACTTGGAGGAGAGACGAGTCCTTCGGCTTCTCGCTTGCCTGCATTTGGAAGAGACTCCAGCATCACGAGGTTGGAGGGTGCCCTCTTCGATGCTGGGAGACTTTTGACACCACTTTGGTCTCCAGCAACAGGATGCAGGGTGTTTGGCGTATAGCATCTATAAGCAAATGAGTTTTAAATTAGTACCCACCTGTGGTCCCTCCAGGTCAGTGTGACTCATGGGACCAACACACTGCTGACAACTGAGCCATTTTTTGTTGCTCTATTTAGGAGTCTAAAATTAGTTTTTAAAATTACGGCTTTGTGGACTTCCCCTCCGCCTCACAGGAAATCTGGGGCAGTGGCAGGAGCTGCAGCTGACTTTGGGCCATTGCTCCTACCACAAGCCCGTCCTCCTGCCTTTGCGTAGGGAAGGCTTGGTTCGGGGCCCGGGCTTTGACTCGTGACAGCAGGGTCGGCTGGAGGGGTTACGTGTGACCCCGAGCTCCTGCAGGCTTTGGGACCTCTGGGGTCCAAGACCCCTATTTGTAGACCCTGAGTTAAATAACTCATATTCTGGATGTATCTGGGAGGGATGCATGCTTTTAATAGCTCTGTTGCTTATTAGCAAGCCCCAGTGAGATTTTCAAGATCAGCTAGTGACTGCTGGTGTTGGTGGGGAGGGGAGAGGGACTGGGGTTTCCAGCAAACAAGGTTTCCAGATGGCTGGGGGTACTTAGCACGTTCTAGTAATAGGCATCTTCTTGGCACCTTGTGCACGTAAGAATGGGAGCAGCATGCATCAATCACGCTTCTGAATATGGGACTCTTCCAAATACCCTGATGCTAATTCATAATGCTATAGATTAAACTATAATTACTGGATGTTTACTGAATGCAGAGTGCTTTTACTCTTTAGATTGCTTGCTTTGCTCTTTGCATTCAATTCTAACTTCTGATAATCTAGGGTTAAACTTTTCAAGTACGTAGGTTGTCCAGTTAGCTTTAATTAGAAGACCTCTCTGTGTCGTGGGCTTCTTTAGCCACCCAGCCATGAAGCTGACAGGATGTTGTTTTCCCTGACTGCATGCACAAAAATGCACGGAGTTATTTGAGGAAATCTGAAAGAAACCGCTCGGTTTTCTGGTTTTGGGTTTTTTTGGGAGGTGGGGTGTCTATACTTAGTTTAAACACATCTTCAAGCCATAATAAGTGTTTCCTAGCCAAGAAGATTCCACAGATTGATTTGGGGTGTAATTACAAGGGAGGCAAGAAAGCAGTGCATGCACATCTACAGTAGCATCCAACCACTGGATTTCTGAGTAGGAGTTGACTTGATCTGCAGCCAAGCTTAGATGTTCAGCAGCTCCCCAAGTTGTGGCCTCTCCCGTGAAATGCCATGCTCATGCTGTAGGAGGTAGGTGACTGGATCCGTTTCACCCTGCCTGGCAAGAAAAGTGAAAAAACAAACTGGTAATAGGATTTCAGCAGACAGGGGGGTGGAGGGAGGAAGATGCCATGAGTTTGTACACTCGCAGTGAGCTTTCTCCTAAGCTTGCTGAACTTTGGCTGTTGCAGTTGTGAAATTGGAAACTTTATCATATAACTGTGGTGTAGCTATTTTGTAATAGAGTGTTCTTCTTGAGAGATGTTTTGGTTCACTCAGTCAGAATAGTGAAAATGAGCTACTGAAGACAAATTGGGGAGGGTGGGTCATGGTCAAGGTAAAACTAAAACCTCAAGTGCTCGGGCTAGGAAGCCCTGATAATCTTTGTTCTGAAATACTGAAGTTGATTGGAAATTGCCAGTCCTGCAGCAGGTGTCTTTAATGAATCTATCAAATCAAGATAGATTGACAGGTGATACTGTATGACTGGTGAATGCAAATCTAAGTGATTTGCGTACCCACAAATGTTTATTGTATAATTTGTTACACAGGGGAATTAATGTATAATTTAACTTACACAGCCAGCTCAGTGCAGAGAATGCGACAGCTACTTACCCACATCCAGTAATGCAGGTTTTGCTGAAAAATAGGCGAAGTTGAGTAATAAAACACTTCTGGCTATGGAGCAGGCCCAGCTTTTGTGCACTCTGCCAGTCTTAATGCGAAACAAGTCCCCAAAATGGGGGAGAGCTTTATGTGTTAGATCCGCACAGTGAGGTGACTGTGGGCTGGAGATAAATACTGCCAGTGGAAGGGCAAAGCAATATTGTCTATAATTCTAAATTCATCCCTGTGTGTTTGCAGGATAAATAAATTAAATTGTGTGCTGTTCCTTATCATGGTGTCTGAAACCCAGGTTGGGTGATCCATGGGCAAACATCGGCCTCAAATAAAAATGCAGCAATTCTGAAATAGCATGAGGATTTGCTGTACTGTGTTCATGTTTATAATCACGCATTTTATTTTGTTAAGGATTTGTAGAAAATTAAAGGAAATCAAAATGCCAGTTTACTTTTAAACTTCACTGTCACAGGCAGATTGGAAGAGGAAGCCATCTGTATTTTGGTTTTAATGCTTAGAAGTGGAAAAAATGGAGCCCAGGTGTGGATTGGCAGCCCTGTTGATGCTGTTTTTTCAGCTCCCATAGCAGGAAGGATATTAGACAGGATTTCTGAAGTGGTGTAAATAAGACGCCTGGGGCGTTTCTCCTGCTGTGGGGCTGTTTTGTTTTTTAAAATAATATCTAGAATTAAAATGTACGTGGTTCTGTTAGCTCCACTGCAGTGCAAAGCATGGCAAGTCTGGTGTTCGGCAGGGCAGCCGGGAGAGGGGCAGAAAGTATTTAAGACGGGCATTACCCGAAGCCAGCTGTGCTGCCAAGGTCCACCCGCTGCCTTGTCAGCTGGGAGGAGGAAAGAAAAAACCCTACAGGCACGAGGGAGGTTGCTGCGGTTTTCTTCTCTGTGGGATGGGTGTGAAAGCCTTTGCTGGGGATTAACAGGATCCCCTCGGGCATCCCCAGACTTGTTCCTTCTGCCGGTGCCATGGTGTCCCGTACCAGTACTCGGGCAGCGCTGGAGACCTTCAGCGTACCTTTGATCAGCTAGTCGGGGAAAAACCTGTCACCGCATTTCTTCTTCCCGAGCTTGCAGCGGGCATTTGTAGGGATCTCGTTCCCCCTTTGCACGCCTCCTGCCTGTCTCTGGAGTTTGATGCCCTTCGAGGGGCGCGAGGTCCTCGGGAGCCGCGGCGCGCTGGGAGCGTTCGGAGCGAGGGCCGGGCGCCTGGCTGCTGACCAGGCCTTGAGGGCAACGCGCTTCTGCTGCTGACCGCGGCCGGGGACGTGTTTCTGGTGGGACGGTGCTACCGCAGGGCTGTCCACAGCGGTGCAGACAGCGCTTGTGACGGCGCCTTGGAGACAGGGGTTGAGACGCATGTACGTGGAGTAGTTGGAAGTCAGGCGGTTTTACTCTTCCCTCCGAAATGTGTTTTCCTTTCAGAAATGCACGTTGTGAGCATAACAGTCTTAGCTCTTCTTCTTTTTGTCTTCCAGAGTAAGGAGATCGGCTTACAGATGCATGAAGAACTCCTGAAAGTCACCAATGAGCTTTACACGGTGAGTAATGAGCTGATCCTACCCATGCCTAACCTGTGCAGCGAGGGGAACGCAGGCAATGTCGTTAGTTAGAACAAAATGTCTGTTCAATGTTTCAGTGCCTTGAGGAGGCTTGCTCTCCCTCCTGCCATCCTGCGGTACAGCCCGTTCGTTCCTCTTGCATTTGTTAGAAGCATTTCACTCTTCACTGGCTTTGACGGCAGCAGAGGAGGATTTCCCAGCGCTCCTGCCGTGAAGGGTTTCTGTGGCCGCATCAGGCAGCGGATCATGCCACATAACTGTTTCACTTAAGCGTAAACGGGGATGTTTTGGGCACGATCGGGTGTGATCCCTGGTGTCTGTAATGCTCTCACCTGCTGGGCCTTCTACACCGTGTTGCCTTCAGGCCCATTTCAGTTTTCGCTCGGTTGGTGATTTCTGCCAGGCGCTAATGGCTCAGGAGTCGTGCTCTGAGCTGACAGTGCTAATTTGTGGCTGAAACCTGACCTGCTCACGTGAGGCTGGTGGCCTGTGGATGATGGCTGAACTTGACCTTCTGCTGGGGAATGCATAAAAGTTTTAGCTCTTGTGTGCTCAGCTTTATCTTCTGCTCCAAGGAGCACTTTGGTTATGGAGCTGTTTCTGTGCCTCCAGGTGAAGCTGTATGCCGTTACTCAGGACGTTGCTCTTCAAGCAGGTTTTCACAGTAGGGCAGTAAAAGTCTTTGTGTTGCTTCTGTCTCTTGCCCTGTAGCAATTGTTTGGTTTTTTTATTTATTTTATTTGTGGTTTAGGATCAACAAAGCAATATAAAGTCTGTCTTGTGTTGGAAAATTGAGACAATGTATTTCCTTTCTTTGGTTGTATCTGTTACTGGTACATAAATAACACTGCAGTAGGTTTATTCCTAAACAATCATATTATTCCATCTTTTTGAAAAATAGACCTAAACAACAGAGCATGAATGATATTATTTGAAATTTTGCCATAAATCTTCTCTTAGCAGGTTTGTTTCTGCATTGTTTTTTGAAGGATTCAGTTTTTGTGAGACCTGCAGTGTGGGTGGACAGCCAGGTTGGATTAAAAAGCCTGTGTGAGATTTGGGAATGTGTTGTTGATAGCTGAATGTCACAAGCTCTGCTAGTGGTGGTGACTAATTGAGATTAATTACAACAGCAGCATGACAGATGCAAAACAAGGAGAGACTAACAAGGGCTGGGCTGACCTTAATACCTGTGGACCAGTGTACTCGGAACACAAACGTGGGGCAGGAGCATCACCTGAGGGACATGGTTAGGTCAGTTTGAGGATCAGAAGTGTGCTGAGGTCTGCAGTGTGTATTGTTGGCCAAGGAAAAGCATAGAGAGTAATTTTGCTCCCGCTGAGTCTGTGGCAAAACTCGTCTTCGCTGGAGCTGAGATTTTCCTCCATTCACTGCTTTGCTCCCACATGCTGAGCAGAATGTGTTTGAGTGGTGAAACAGACTGGAATGGCTGGAAGAGCTTTGTGTTTTCTTTGAACTGACCTTGCTGCTAAGATAACAAGCTGACTGTGTCATCTGGCTGGGAAGGAGCAGGGAAGAGACACACTTATTTCAGAAATGATGATGAAACATGCAGAAAAAGCAGGCCCTGTTGGGCAAACAAGATCATCCTAAATCTGTTCAGTGCAAACCAGCTCTCCTCCAGTCAGTAGTTTTCTGTCCTTGAGACATCAGGTAAAACAGGCTTAACTGCCTGCTTGGCTTGCAGGTTGATCCAATGTGCTGGTGGTGTTTTGGGACACCTTCAGGACTCACCTGGAGTTCATGTGTTCGTTGCAACGTGTGGGGCACCCAAGAGCACCACGTTCAATAACTGTGGCTGCTGACAAAATGGGATACAGAATAAGGACCCCTGTCTCAAAGGACACTGAGCTGCTTCTTGTAAAATGTCATTTGTCTGCTGTCAACGCAAGGAAGTCATTTATCTTGCCTATGGCCAAGCCTTGTAGCCATCCGTAGTACATCTGTGCCCTGGCTAGGCTGCTTTTTAAGCCTTTCAGAGGGGAATTCTGTGCACTGTGTGGAAACTACATAATTTTTTACAGCCTTCTCAGGAATTCACTGTCTCAAACTTAAGCCAAAATAACTAAATTGATTTTAGTTTAGCCTTGTTGCTGTTCTGATGCAAGTCACCCTGTGGACTTTCTCTGTGGAAAGAACTAAACCCCAAACCCATGCTGATTTTAATTAAAATGGAAGTAGATGACTTTCATTCTGAAGTATGAATTGCTTGTGAACAGTTTCGCACAGAAATAATTTAGCTGTGAATTAAAGCCAGCTTTATTCTTTTGATTTCTGGTTACAGACTCCAGCAGACAGATACCAAGTTGGAGTCTGTAAAGGTTGGAGGTTCTTTATTCCACTGCTCACAGGTCCCTTTCTGTATTGTATACATTCCTATCTGAAGAAGTCAGGCCAAAATATTAGGGTAGGAGAAACAGTAGCCCCAGAGCACCATTCTGGGAGTGTTTTCTGTAAGCTCTGGCAATGATGTATGATTTGGTGTATGGCACTAACAGTGGGCTATTTGATGTATGGGCTTTGTTTGCCATAATGCAGGGACATGGCTATAGCTGAAGGCAGCGCGTTGAAGTCCATAGAAGTGCTGTGATGTGAACTGGTGCAATTCTTTGTCACAAGGTATTATGGAAGAGGATTAATAACTGTGAAATGAATTGTATTCATTAGAATAATTTTTACTGATACGTTGCCCAGGTTAAACATACTAGTAATAGCCATCATTCCCTGTGTAGCGGGACGTGAATTGGCTGGAGGAGATTCTTCCTTTCCATCGGCAGTGCTGCGATGGGGGAGGCCATACCTCCGGGTGTTTTCTGCGAGTGTCATGCTGTAGAAATCATTGACCGTATCACGTGGTAGAAACGTGTGGATACATTGCTCTGTATCATGCCCTAGATATGCTCTGAAAAGAGCATTTTTGCTTTCATGCTTGCTTAAAAGACCAGGGAGATGGAGGTCAGCATCCATCGGCCTGATGGATTTGTCCCTTTCTCAGACCTTATGCTATGGGTGTCCCTTAGGTTGTGCCATAGGCTCCATCCAAAGAGGAGGGGGCTGGGGTTTTTGGCAGGCTTTCAGCTATGGCTGTGCTCATCTCTGCTTCACCCTGTGCGCTGGGCTTGTGTTTTGGTGCCTCGATTTCAGGAGTGCCTAATCCTGTGCTTAACACAGGTCACCTGGTTTCTGATCTGGCTCTTCTGCTGGGTCAGCACCTTAATGATGAGCTGTTTAGAAATATAAAGCACTTCTAGCTGAAGATAGCAAACAGTGCCATTTATGCCTGGTATTTTGGCAATGGCCTTTATCCAGAACATGTTATTAATATTGGAAAACACAACTTGTGTTGTTAAATAACTAATGAACGTTGGAACATATTTTTCTCCCTCCACTGCAGCTAATTAACTTATTTGCAGAAAAGATCCCAGGGACGCAGCTGTGGCAGTTCTTCTTTATAACACAATAGTGTAAGACAGGGACAGTGTGACTCGATTGCAAGTGCCGAGAAGGCACAAGGGAATTGTGGATCAAAGGGCTGATTGCTGCAGTGCAGGTAGTCCCCATTCAAAATTAAGGCAGATCTTAAAACAAACAGAAATAGCCCCCGAATTCCCAAGCATGAGCTGTGGAGCACGGCAGCTGATGGGGAGCACAGTCGGCATGCTGAGCTGTTTAAGGCGTCTGTTTTGGCAATGTGGATGCTGAAGTCTGGGGAAAATATTTTAACGTGATCATGTTAGGTCCTTTGCACTTTGTTAAGGAGACTTTCAGAGAAGTTTTAAACCTGGTTCCTGTGTTACCTTTTCATGTTCAGGCAGGGATAAATTATGGAGGAGGAAAAGGGGCCTTCGTTAGGGAAAGTTTCTCTGGTCGTTAGCAAATAAGTCAGTAAAAGCCTGTGCAAAGGTACCGGGCCACAGCGGGGCTTGGACCCCCCTTGCGATGCTCTGTGCGGTGGAGTCCTGCCTGGCTGCCCGCGTTCCCCTTGCAGAGCTGTTGGAGTCGGGGGCTACAGCAGCACGTCCCCAGGCCTTGGGTGAATGGAGACAACTGGTGAGTTGTGCTGAAGTTTTCCTGGTTAGGTAACCTTCTCATAAGCTTTAGATTTCACAAAAATCATGCAATGTGGACCACTGTTTAACTGTTGGGCTTTTCTGTTGCATTGCGGTAGGGCCTCTCTGGGTGGTGGGGAAACCTCTCTCATTCCTGCCTGACTGTGCTGAAGTGCAGGACTTTTCACTTTCCTCTGAGTTTTTCACAAAAAGATGGAGACTCTGAAGATGAGGGCTCAGCGAACCCTCTAGTCTTTCTCCTCAGGAAAAACCCAGAAGTTGTCAGTTTTGTCTGTGTCCTGTGACGTTCACTGCAGAAACTGCAGTTTGAAATATGTGGTTCGAATCTGTGTTAGAATTGCAGGATTTTGAAATCAAGCAGTTCGGAAACAAGACACAAGCCTTTGCTTACTATTCCTTGCACTTGCCTAAAATTGTAACTCCCAGTGATGGCACATTTGTGCAGGCTTCAATGCGGCATTTGGAGCTCGTTTGCAGCTGACGTTTGTGCTTGGCAAGAGGAGAGATGGTATGTTTCAGCCTAACCTTGTCCAAGTTAAACACTCCTGGTTCCTGCTGACAACCGCAGCTGAGGAAAACTCTGTATTTTCTTCATTAAGGCTTGTGCAAAGTTACTCTGCTTTTGTGGGTTCCTGCTCCTTTTCAACCTGTGGGCCTCGAGGCTAGCCTGTCCCAGTGCCGTTGCCGGTGGTGGCACTTTGCGTGAGACTGATCTTCAGCGAGAAGTCAGGCATCTCGAGCCTTGTCAAGGCGATGTGAAATAAAACATCCAAATCTTGAAGGGAGATGATAAAAGGGGACAGCGTGACTAAAGGCATAAAGAGAGAAGAGCAGATGTGTTCCTCTTGCCAGCTCCACTAAAATGATCACCGTGCTCCCTTTGGGCTTTTGTATCTGAAAGGAAAGGCTGTGGTGGGAGTTTTGCCTGCAGGAGTTTTCCTGGCAGTAGATCAGCATCGTCTATCCAGAGTCGCTGATGGCGATCTTGAATTTAAAGGACATGGTGTTGCTGAAGTCCACCTGGGCACTGACTGTGCTTACTGGCAGCAGCAAGAGAAGATTTGAGTGGTGATAGGAGACAAACTCCATTTCTGCTTGGAAATTGCAGCTTTTCCACCTTCAAGATGGGATCTACTGTCAGGATGGTAGAGCAGGGCTTATGTTGATGGGTTGGCTTAGCAAGTTCAAGTGTAGCGACAGAGGGGTTGGGTCAAAAGTGACTTCAGGTTGACTTTGGCCTCCTCACACTCTCTTGTCATGGAGACCCTTATCCCAGCTGCAAAGCACTGGAAGTTATTTCTCATTTCCCAGTAGGAAGATACATGGTGCTCTTTGAATGCAGGTGTGTGCTGGAGTTGCATCTCGGCCTGTCCCTGCAGCAGGGACCGAGCAGGGATAACGGTTCTTACACCAGCTCTGTGCCATTTTGAAGTAGGGCTAGCGACGGGGTTAATTTTATGGGCTTTTTCTTCCCACCTCGTTGTTCCTTAACGCCATAGAGGCTTCAGTGCCAATGCTGCACGCTGCCTACAGCTGTCACCTTCTCATGCACCGATGCTTTGGGTAGCCATGGGGCAGGCGACTCACAAACCTGTGTTTCCTCAGGTGATGAAGACCTACCACATGTACCATGCAGAAAGCATCAGCGCTGAGAGCAAGCTGAAGGAGGCGGAAAAGCAGGAGGAAAAGCAGTTCAACAAGTCGGGGGACATCAGCGTGAACCTGCTGCGGCACGAGGACAGGCCTCAGCGGCGGAGCTCCGTCAAGAAGATTGAGAAGATGAAGGAGAAGGTGGGCGAGAGGGAAGGGAAGGGGAGCCGGGCTGGGTCGGGGTTCCCCACGGGCAGGAGGGTTTGGCTCCAGCCCTGTCCGTTCCTGTATCCCTGGGAAGGCGTTAGGGAGGATGCTGACTCCTGCGTGTGTGTGTGTTTTGCTGAAGGGCAGTCTGAGGAGGACATAATGAATCTCTTCACTGCTTCCTGGCCGTGGAGAAGTGCCAAAACCAGCCGCTAGCAAGGATTTAACCCAAAGTCAGGCTGGCACTGCTCAGCAAGGAATGGGGACAGGGGACATCGGGCAGTGCAGCCTTGGAGGGGGCAGTGGACCCACACGGGAGCCGCATGGCCACTCGTGACATCTGCCAGGCTGGCTCTCTGGAGGGAGGGCTGAGAAGGGCGGCCGAGGGCCTCGGAAGCCGACGAGAGCCCACGGCAGAGACGGGCGGTGGGAGATGCTCGTACGCCAGCTGCTCGGGCTGGGGCCGGTGGGTCTCGCCGGGGGCTTGACCGTGCTCCAGGTGGGACCCGAGAGGCTGCACCGAACACCGAGGAGGGCAGCGCACCGGTGCGTCTGGCTTGGCACAGCGGTGCTTTCTGGTCCAGATGTGGGACCCTGCTATGGGGGACTGTGGTTTGTTCATTACTTTTTTTTTTTTTTAAAAAGTGCTTTTAACAGTGAGCAATAGTTGACCCAGGGTTCCTTCTGTCAGAGACTCGTGGCAGGCAAAAAAAGGGCTGGATATATAAAATAACAGTGTTTCTTCCTCCACAGACTGTCTGGGAGTTAAAATGCAGCATTTAGTTGGCTTTGCTAGTCAAAACACTTAACTCCATTCTGGCTTCAGCAAATCCCCCCAGATCTCAGGATCTCCAAAACTTTTTCTATTAATTTTGGAGAAAAAGCAATAGCTTCCCCAGCTGGGATGCGTTTGCTTGCATGTTGACCCAGCACGGGGACATTGTCTAGCAGCATTCTTCTTTGAAGGGTTAATCTTTTGTGCTAAACGTTTAGACTAGCAATCTGCCTGAGCAAATGCCCCAGATCTGAGCACATCTGCTTTCCTACAGAGTTTTGAATTCCGGGTCCTGTTCTAAATTTTGTAGCTTGGGCCTCTGGGCCAGATTCCGCTTTGATACAGCTGCATAAATCTGGAGCAAGTCCAAATGTATGTCAGCGTTTCTGGGAGGAAAATTTGGCCCTCTAATTTTGATTGATGCCAAAACCTCCGCGAATGCACAGATAAAGAAGAGCAGCTGTGCTCGGGATGCACTGGGTACATTTGAGCAGAATGCGCTCATTGTGCATTGGCTGATGGTACGAGGGATGTTCAGATGTGATCTCCTCCATCCTAGCAAGGGTTCCTGTTTTCATATCCGATACCAAATTTTATTAATTAACATGTCACACCCAGGCTGCAGGGTGCTGTGGGGCCCTGCAGCAAGAGAAGCTGTGAAAGTAGCATCCTATTTGTGCTCTGACACTCCATTTTGCTTTTTCAGAGACAAGCCAAATATTCTGAAAACAAGCTGAAGTGTACTAAAGCCAGGAATGACTACCTGCTGAACCTGGCAGCCACCAACGCAGCTGTCAGTAAATACTACATCCACGATGTCTCTGACCTCATTGATGTAAGTGCTTCCTCCCCCGCGTGCATCCTGCCCGTTTTCTACTGATAAGCACACAGCTAAATCTTAAGCATGGTTTGGTCCTTAAATGCACTCTCATGTGGTGGTAATGAAGGGGTATTTGTTGGGGCTTTAGAATACACTTAACTGGGGCCTGAAAATGTGCTGTAAATTTTGGATATTTTTTATTTTACCTCCCTGTGGTGTTTTTTTGAACTCCCAGCTGCACACAGGCATTTAACTTTCCCACCAGTTGCTGAAGGCATATATGTAGACTGCCCAGGGAACTGGCGGAGTCACCATCCGTGGAGGTATTCACAAAGCACTTAGACAAGGCACTCCAGAACATGGTTTAATGGGCATGGATGACGGTTGGACTCGATGATCTTGAAGGTCTTTTCCAACCTAAATGATTCTATGAGCAGAGCTAGAGCTGCCATTATACAGGAGTCATAGAATCATAGAAAGGTTTGAGTTGGAAGGGGCCTTTAAAGATCATCTAGTCCAACCCCGCTGCCATGGGCAGGGACATCTTTCACTGGATCAGGTCGCTCCAAGCCCCATCCAACCTGGCCTTGAGCACTGCCAGGGATGGGGCATCCACAACTTCTCTGGGCAACGCTCAAGAGTCAGCTTCCTCTGAACTTCATGGTAGCCACATGATCACACAACAAAGTAATTGATTCATATTTATGCTACATATAAACTTCTTTCGTCACTGTCTGGAAGAAAACATGGAGTTTTTCATTATAACTGCAGGGTATGAACCAGCCTGAACCAAACACCTTCCTGAGCACCTAAGCAGGGGAGTCTGGATTGAACTGCATGGTTCAGGCATGTCTAATATACAGTTACAAACTAGAAGCTGCGTGAATGTTTTCTGCACCTTTCATGCTGTATCACGAGCATGCTAAGGTCTGGTTGTCGGTGTATGTTGGCTCTGCCTTCAGAACTGCACAGATGTGCTTTCCTCCACGTTAAAGTGACAGCTTCGTCTCTTGGCTCCCACACAGCAGGATGTCCTGCTGCTGGAGTTTCTCAAAGTCCAGAGCCTTCGGAGGAGAATTTGCCTTGGGGCAAGCCAGGTGAGGCTGAGATTTCCTCCTGGCCCATCGATTAATCTGCAT
Source organism: Aviceda cuculoides (assembly GCA_035590195.1). NCBI lineage: Eukaryota > Metazoa > Chordata > Aves > Accipitriformes > Accipitridae > Aviceda > Aviceda cuculoides. The sequence continues at coordinate 24,027,800 of JAVJGG010000037.1, read as the reverse complement.
TTGAAACAGATAAACTCTTAGGAAGATCAGATACATTCTTGTTTTTGTTGCTGAAACAGAAGGTTTTTTTCTTTCTACCACATGCGTCTGCAATTTCTGTCAGTATGAGCAGGCACTGAGCTCTCCTCAGCCTTGGTGGCAGTTGAGCACATGTGCTTTCCTCACTAGGGAAGGCACTTGCTGAGTTGTATCCAAAGTGCTCCTTGCACGAAATAGCCTCAGGGCAGGAACTGCTGGAAGCAGGTTTCATAGTAATGGTAGGAATTGAATAGGTGTGTATCAGCAACTCCTATTAACTGCTTTTAAATTATTTGAGAGAAGGGATTTCCGTTTCTTCCTTTAATAGGCATCTTTAGAGTGGTTGCATGATGCAGAGTTTCTTTCTGCTAGAGTTGCTTCAATGAGCACATAACTGATCTGTAAGCACCAAGTTAGTCTTCTGGCTTCATCATTACCTAAATGTATAATTTTAAAATGTGCTGGAGTGTTTATCTCCTTTTACTAACCCACTAACATATATTTATTCTTCTAAGCATTAATTAAAGTAAGTCTGATGCAAAACCCCTGATGATTTCAAGATTTTGAGCTATGATGAAATATTCTTAGCATGTCGCTTTTGTTCTCTTCATTATTTAAGATGTATTTAGCTATATTAAACTAGTAACTTGATCATGGAGACAATTGAACGGCAAGGTATGATAACACCTTGATTTATCTGTGGAGTTTCTGCTTTTGTTGTGTATATTCTCTCTTTCTCCCCCCCCCCTCCAACTTATTTTCATAGAGTTTTGAGCACTTTGATTTCCTGGAGAGTTGCCAAGTTCCATTTTAGTTCTGGCTATTTATATTATTCCTCCCAACTTTATTTCCGTGCTGACACTTCCACTGGAGTCAGCAGATGGCTTTTCTTCCGCACTCCAGGAATCCCTTCAGGGGACTTTAACTAAAGCATCTTCAACTCTGTGCAGCTAAATTCCCCTAATTATATATTCTCTTCAGCGAACAACACAAAATATTGGATGTGTGAGCTGCACACGGGTGTCCTAATTTTAAATCCCCAAAAGAAGAGCAGTTTATTTGAACAGACTTTTGTACAAATTCAATGTATTTTGCAAGAGCATGGCAAGAAGGGTTTCAGCATGCTCCAGAAGAAGGGGATCTCATTCAGTGTATCCCACTAGTACTGAAAGTGGTTGAAAGAAAGACAGCCATGGGAGTCAGCAGCGTTAGGCTTTCTGTAGGTGTGCAATCCATGTAAAGGAGAATGAAGAAAACGGATATTTTTTTAGATGTAGTTTTAAAGTTAGTATTTTAATCTTAGTACGTTTAACAACGATAAGATGACGGTGCCTTTCACTCTCAGGAACAAACTCTCAGGTTTGCAAACACCGGGTCTGTGCCATGGGAGGACGTGGGTCCCCCACCCCTTGGCGCAGCCCTGTTCTTTCATGGGATGCAGCAGAGGGGCTCTGAGCAGAGAAGGTGAATTTTGCCTTCGAGAGCCAGCGAGCCCTCGGCTGCAGCAGGGGGAGCAGAGCGGGGCGATGCAGGACCCTGGGGGTCTGTGCGGGGAGAGCTGTGTCCGACGAGGAGTGGGTCTGCAGAAAGAGAGTCAGTGCTGAGGGGCTTCGGGGTAGGAACAGAGTTTTGGTTTTGCTCAAAAGCTGGCTGGACATGCTTTAATAGGATCCTAGCAGGGTCTGTGTATTGCAGTTATGCAAATTCTCCCTGTTCCTCCACGCTGCGTCACCAAGGGGGGTGATTAACGATATAGCGGGCTGTCTTTCTGGGACATAGGAGGGGTGATGGGGGGCTCCCGCACACCCTTCATATCAAGCACAAATTGTCATGTGCAGTTTTTTGATTTGCACGCAAATCTGAACCGTCAGGACACTAGAGCAGCTAATTTAGCAGCATTTCCCCCAAATCCCAGATGGCTCAGTGTCATCTATTAGGCACAGCCTTGACATTTCTTGTGCCCTCAGCGTCACCACAGAGTAGTGACTTTCATAACAAAGCCGTTCTGCTAATCTCCCGCTCTGGCGAGAAAGAGGGTCCCAGCTGCTCTGGGAGAGGGCGGAGAGTCCTCCCAGGGCTGTGGTTTTAATGAGAAATGTAAAACTCGATCAGAGGAGCTGTGAAGTGGCACAGAGCGCATCTATCCCTCCCTCTGTCTCCAGTGGCCTTTTTGTTTTGTCCTTTAGAAAAGAAGGCAAGAATATAGAGACAGATCAAATTAGACTTGGACTTAAAGTACACCGTTGTGCCTCTTCCCTCAAAAGAGGCCTGTGTTTGTATTAAAACGCCTGGGTTCATCTCTCATTTCTGTCATTAACTATGTGACCAAGTTAATCTCTTTGGCCGCGTATGTGAAGTGGAGATAAAGCTGCTTATCCATCCCTCTGGAGTTCTGTGTGAAATGGCTCAAAAATATTTTGAAGTGGTCACATGAAAGATATTGCTAGATTTAGCAGAGTAAAATGTAGTGGTTGGTGTCAGTACTTACTGACCCACCAAAACTTGTTCAGCCTCCTGTAAATCCTTTTGAAACAGCAGCTTGTTTCTCTATGGGTTGGTGGGTTTGCCATATCCAAAACAAACAAGCAAGTAAAGGAGGAGAATTATGAGGAATTTACACGTCACTGCCAAGTTGATTGGTCCCTAGAAAACTTAGCTGATGACATTGTCATTTTTCACATGGTCAAGTGATGCTTAATCAAGTTAGGAAACAGAAACAGCAGTCAAAATTCTTATGCCAAAAATCTTCAGTTGGCTTTACTTACCTTGTAGTAAAACTCTAGGTTTTGCAGCAATGTCAAGAGAGTAGAGGCCAGAAAATATAATATATGTATAAATGCATGATGTATCTTTAAAGAAATAGTAAAGAAAACATGAGGAAAAAGGCAACAGAGCAGAGCGGATAAGGAGAACTGTTTGTTTCCAGCTAGTGCTGGGTACTGTGGAGGACTAGGAGTTAGGCTGCTGTTACCTAGTAAGTGAAGTGATTGATGGCAGACTAGCTGGGATGCTCAGATTTTACTCCAGGATCTGTCACTTGCTTGGGTGAGGCACGTGGTCCCATGCCATGCCGACAGCCTCGGCAGCGGGACTGGCGGAGCCGGGCTGTTGGGCACCGTGGCTGTATTTCATGTGCAGGGTTCAGCCTCCCGAATAAGAGGGAGACTGAAAGGTGCTGAAGCCACAGATCACTTTATTAGGATCTTTTTTTAGGCATCTCCTGCAGCTCATGTTGTCGTCGTTTCCGTCAGCGGCTAATTGCCTGGCACGTCGGTGCCCGCAGAGCCAGCGCCGGCTGCAGCCTGGCCGTGTGCGGCGCTTTCCCTCTGCGGTCGCACGGGGACGTTGCCCTGGCCTGGGTAGCTCTGCCTGATGCCACCGGCTTTAATGAAGAGATACTGATTTATACAAGCAGAGGGTCTCTTTTGGGTGTTTGCTCTGCTGTTCGAAGCAATTTTTCTAGCATAAAGAGCCTTTCAGTTCCACAAAGGCACAGAGGTTCCTCCCATGCTGTCCTTTGAGCGGGCTTTCTGCTATATAGCAGGCTCCTGCCAGCCCGAAGAGCCAGGTATGTTTTATCATGGAAACTCCACGCAAAGCATCGCCGTCACCGCACCATCATGCGCAGCAGCATCTGTAACTCAAAACTCACGCTCTCCCAGGGAGGAGTGCCTGTACAGCAGCTTACCATGCTGTGCGTCTGCAGCTGGGAGATCTGGCTTCGGGGTATTTCAAATAAAGCCAACAGTGCAGCAATAAAAAGAATAAACAGCTTCCATCAGGAGGAATTAGGCTGTCTCAAGAGGCTCAGTGCTCTTTACTGCACGGCTGCTGTGTCCCTGTTACCTGGTTCCCTGCAGAGGTGGCAGTTTGGGAATGCCACCCGCAGCCTGCAGCACCCAAGCCGGTCAGCATTCCCTGCCCCTGGGGAGGGAGCTCTGGGAAATAGAAAATACCTGTTTTCAGGAGGCGCTGTCACTCACTTTGCAGACAGCTGTGAGATGAGGAGCCAGAGGTGTCACGCAGCTCCCTGAGCGCAAGTGCTTTGCGGTGGGAGCTGCAGTGGATGCTGACGAGCGTCCGTGACGTACCGTGGCACTCCTGTACGTGTGCAGGGGACGCAGGGCTGGCTGGGGTGCCCTGAGTCAGTGAAGAACAAAAACTTCAGCTTCCGTGGTTGAAGAGTTAACCCTTGAGCTTTAATGGTGGGTGCAACGAAACCTGCCTGAGCTTGCAGAGAGCCCCGGGCAGTAGTCCTGGCCTGTGAATTGCCCGGGCACAGCAGAGGTTGTCAGTGGAAACGGGTGATAAAACCAGGAATGTCCATATGCCATTAAAAGCTTCATGCATTTTAAGAGAATAAATGCAGGAAAGTGGTTTAGACTTGTATGATCTTTATCAGCACAGAGCTTCTGTGGATGAAGAGAGGAGGGGGAAAGAGGTGCACTTGCTTGATTTCCTTTCAGAAATTGACATAATTTTTTCATATACCATTACCCTGGTTTAGTAAACTTATATTAGTCGTCTTCTATATGCAGTTATATAGCTTAATAATAGCTACCTGTTTGTAAACAGGAACCATAAATCATCATACTCTAATAACTAAGCTGTACTTAGAGTACTATATTAAACTGAAAGAACCCAACCAATACAGGTTTCTTAAATTTTGCCAGTCGTGGCTTTAATAATATGGCAAAACTACATTTTTTGCCAAAATTGGCACATAGTAAACAATTTATTCCTCACATGGATATCACAGACATTGGAATTGGCTTGCTAAATTAATTAAGCATGTGCTGATTGCTTTATGATTTGGAAGTGTCACGCAGCCTGTAGATTTTACTGCCTGAAGACCATGATCAATCTTTGTCTGATAGACGTTGTTAGCATGGTACAAAAAAGCAACAGTACTTTCCTTTTAGGGAAAAGAGTTTCTTCTTGATGCTGTGGGCTGCTTTTCCCAGTATCTTGAAAGAATAGCCTCAAGGTCTTAATGTCCTTTGAAAGATTAACTTACCAATGCATTCATCTTGAAACCGAAACAAAACCAGAACATCACCACCACTCCCCAAACAAGCAAGCAAACCCCCTGGCCCCCCAAAACCCAAACCACCGACTAACCAAAAAAACCCATTAAAAAGCCATAAGAAAAAACATGAGAGGCACGTGCCATAGAGAGACTAAGGAGCAAAATAAAATGCAGGTTAAAAATCCTACTCCGGGGACCACAGAGTTAATTAACTATAGCTAAATTTGAAAAGGACTGCATAATATTTGGCTCTGTAATACTTATAGTTAAGGAACCTTTGATTAGAAATAATCAAATCTCATGCTTCAGGGCGTGAGTTGATTATTGCAAGGGTCAGGGAGGATCCTGTCCTTCCCCTGCCATATCCGCACATCGTTCCCCGTTTGGCTAGAAATAAATCACTTGTTCAGGAGTCTTTATGTCTTGGTTGCTGCCTCAGGCAAAACACTGGACTTGATGGACCAAGACTGTTCCTTTGGAAGAGATTTATGGTAACCGTTGAGCACGGCAAGCCAGCCCGTGGTGTGCACGGGGGACCCTTCACTCAGTTCAGGAAACGCTTTAAAAACATGTAAATGGATGTAGGAGAAAGCCAGCCTGGTCGCGTACATCACATCCACCGGGTGTTACAGCATGGGCTTCCCGATGCCCGGGCTCAGACCACAAAAACCTGATAGTCCCCCGTTTCACGTGTTGTGACAGCTCACGTACTCTGTCGTAGTAATAGGCACGGCTGTGCTGTCAGTCAGAAATGCGGGCGCTCACGGAAGGAGTCCAGGGTGGTTTGCTCCTGCGGTGTCGGACCCTCGCAGTGCGTGGGCTGCAGCCGAGAGCCCTCAGCGTTGGGGGTGTCCCCGGGGGCGATGCCAGCGCTGGCATTTTGTGGGCAGAGGGAGGATTTTGCCGGGCGGTGCTGGGCTGCAGCACACCTCGGCGTGGCGAGGCGACCTGCGTCCTGGCTGGTTTCGGGCTGCCTCGGCGCCCTCTTCGTTTGGTAGAGGAGCTGGTTTGGCTGTGCCTCAAATTGCTAAAGCTTAAAAGACACGGTCAGTCTGGGGGATTTTGCCCTTGTATTTAAAATAGTGCACTTTCTAGGGCTGTGCCCAACTTTCCAGTGCCGAAAAGTTCAGTGACCCTCAACCCCCCCACCCCGGGGCGATGCCGCGAGTGCCTCCTCGTCTCAGCGCTGCTGCACACCTCAGCGTCCCCGACAGCCAGCTCCCGCCCGGCATCGAAGCTGCTGGGGAATCTTAAGAGTAATATTCATCAAAGGGAGACAGCCTTAGCATTTATTTGCTTCTTCCCGTCTTTTCTGAGCAATTATTTGTGGCTGCTGATGCGTCTCAGCCCTTTCTGCCTTCTCCTGATGTGGTTTAATTTCCTTTGCTGCCTGGATCCATCTTACAGCATGCAGAGCCTGTTTGTTGTGGTGGAGTGTTGCTTTTTTACAAGCATTTATCATACCTTGGCTGGAATACCTTTTGTAACAGGGTTTGTTTCAGTGCTGTTTTGCTTTTAGGGAAGTGCAGTGAATGCAGGCTGCAAAGGTGTGACTGTTTTGTTTTCTGCATATTTAATACTTGGCAAATAAATGTGCTCTATAAAAACAAATGAGAACAGAAGCAGTTTGTATTCTCTTTGAACATTCCTCTTAAGATCTGAAGATACTTTCAGGTACGAGTTAGGCTCTCACATAGTACCCAGCACTGTCACAGCCAAGTGCAAACATTAACCTGGTAAAACATTATTTCACGCTTTGTGACAGACACATCAAATATCTTTTAACTATTTAACTAGCGAGGAAATGAGACAGATGCATCAGTAGTTTGGAAAGCATTTAATTGTCTCTGGAGCCCAGTACTGTTGCAGCCTTGGCTGTGTAAAAACCCTCAGCATTTCTGCAGAGCTTCGTCATTCTTATTAAACCCCATCAGGTTCCTCCGGACCCGCCAGTTGCCGTCCTTGCTGCCATCACCCCTCCTGTGAAGACCGTGTCGAACTCGGGGGGCTTGGAGCAGCTGGCCTGGTGCATGGGGGGACTGCTGTCAACCTGCCCAAATACACGAGGAGGGCGGACAGAGCAGCAGGGCTGTGCAGGGACATCTTTTCCACCCACTGGGTGTTGCTTTGTTCTTCAAATGTTGCTCGTTTTCCTGTGCTGGTGCAGTTTGGTGCCTCGGTTGTGATCAGTGGCACAGCTTGCTTACTGCCCCGTTGGTTAGACCGTCCCAGGCCTGATTTTCAAAAGAGATCGCCCTCGGCATGCAGCGTGACCAAGTCCTGGGGAGGAGCTGGCTCTCCCTGAGCTGCCGAGTTGCGGTTGCCCGAGTGAAGACGTTGAGATGCTCGTGCAGGCTTGGCTTTTCTCCTAGCGTTGGGCAAACCTTTTAATATCTCTCTGTTTCCACTCCTGTGTCTAAAACGGGGTTACTGGCGCTGGGGTTAATGGCCAGCGGTGGTCTTCTGCAGACCCCGGCCCCTCCTCTGGTGCAGCTCTGTGGTGGGTGGTAGGAGACACACATACATATTTGGCTGCTTCCATGGCATTTTGGCCAAAACCAGCTTGCTTGAGCTCCGGGGTGCCAGTTTATTTCTCAAGTTGAACACTGTAATATTTCCACCCCTTGCAGGGGTGTTACCAGACTTAATGAATTAATATACAAAGAGCTTTGAGCTCTCCAGATGAAAGGCGCTGGAGAAGGGCTAAGGATTATTATTTGTGGTTCTAATTTATTTTCCATCAAAGGGATGAGAGGGGTGAGAAAATGCCATTTGTTCTGGAGCTGGGAGCAGGAGTTTGAAGTCTTTTTCTTCTTTCTTTTTCTTTTCTCCTCCCCTTTGTGTGTTTCTCTGGGAATTTTGTGGAAGTCCCTGCTCTGTCTTTTCTTCTCTGAGCACCAGCGTGTGAAGCAGCCGGCACAGTGCTAATCACCAGAGACTTCAAGGGCCATAGCATGTTAGGAAAGTGCCTGCCCTGATTTTCAGTAGCAACTGATTTCTGGGCATTGCAAATAACTGCTAGCTTCAGCGCGAGTTCAGCATCAAAGTAAAGGGAAAGTTTCACACGGAATTTCTTCTCAAAAGCATCTGGCAATATCCTGAGCCCCATCTCCTCAGATTCTGTGGCATTCAGCGATTTTCCTGTGTAATAGCTCAGTTTTATACGTTTTGGGAATTCTCACCTCTTGAACAGTGACAGATACTTTCTCTTGGTATTAGTTTTTGTAGTTAAGTAGCAGAAATTTCCAAAAGGGGTGGGAGAACGACAGCGAGAGGATGGGAGGTATGGTGGGAAACGTGCGCGATCCTGTTTTCAGGGCGCAGGGCTGCAGTTGGCTGGTCGTGGCGGGAGAGCGGGTCCTCCTCCGGCGTCGGCACGGGGGTCTCGGCCGTGAACCCTGCTCCTCCTGCGTGCCAGCCCCCTCGGCGCTGGCTGGGCGGCTGCCCGTGCCGAGCCGGCTGGGTGGCGGGGGCCGGGTCCACGCTCACGGTCCAAGCGCAGCTCTTGGCTCTCGCCCCCCCGGGGCATCGTGCACCGCTGGTCCCCCGGCCGGCCCCCCCGGGGCTGCCTGTCCCTGCCTGCGGGGTGCTCGGGGTGCGCCGAAACGCGGCCGAGAAGAGCAGGGCAGCTGCGTCGTTGGGACTCATCGGTTTCTGTGTGCAGCCCCAGAGCGGTCGTACAGGCATTCATGCTGAAATTGTCTCGTGGGAGAGACTTGCAGTGCTAGAGTGAGGTTTTGCCCCAGGCGGTGAATAGAAATTTGTCCCGATTCCTTGGTTTTTGTGCTGCTTGCTGATTCACGAAGGCAGAGCTATACCAGTCCTTAGCTGCCCGTGTTTTCAACTAATAAGATTAGAAGCTAAATAGAAGCAGGATAAATGGTGGATTATGACCATTCGATAGTTCCTGCAAAAATCCTCGTTATAGCATGTGTAGTTTCACTTCTTTAGAAGACTGGACCGTGTATCCGCGAGTGGGAATTGGCCCGTTGTGATTTTACTGCTGCTTTTAGCACAGACTGAACCAAATACAGCTCTGTGTGTGACGTGATCTGAGCTGAGGGTTGTCTCTTCAGATCGGCAGAAATCACAAGATGACTTCTTTGGTTGGAGCTGCTTGTGGCACCAGCTGAGTTTTCATATTTCACTTCGAGTTTATCAGTACTGATGTTCTGATGCAGAATCACTTTTTGTGCTTTTCTGCATCGGTTCAGTAATGCCTGTGGGCACCGTATTGCTGGAGAAGGTGCCTCCGAAATGGCAGCTCCTAGCAAGGAGTTCTGCTGCTGTGGAAAAGTTGGTCTCGTTTTGGGTCATTGAGATTACACTAGCAATCTTTCTACTCTTTTCTGTATCTTTTTGTGCCGTGCTGGTCCTCCTGGCAGTGGTTTTGGTGGGGCTACACTGGGGTTGAGGCAAGCTTGCCACACGCCTGCCCATGCGATGCTGGGGTGGTTTTGGTTACAGCTCAGACAGCGAGGACTTCCTACTCATTCTTTCATCTGTGTGGCAGCAAAGTGTCTTAATATCTGTAATGTGAGTTGTCCTGTGGTAGTCTTCATGTAATGAGAGTAATTCACTGGCAAGGGTTAGTTTGGTGCTACGTGCCGCGGGAGGTATTTCTCACGGGGTCCCTCTGATTTTCCCACCGCGGTGCCCCTGTGACCTACAGCCCTCCTGTGCCTGGGTATATCTCTGCAGATCACGGTGCTTGTGTGCAGAGGCACCCGAACAGCTTCGGGCTGTGAGCGTACCGCTCTGCTAACCCCCTGTGCTGGCCAGGGTGTGCCGTGCCCCGCGGCTGTACCCGGGCTGTGCCAGGAGACAGCGACGAGTGTGCGGGGCACACGGGACTGTGAAACTCCCTACCGAGGATAAAGCCATCGTTACCTAACTTTATGTCCTCTGTCAGAAACTCCAGCCCCCTCTTAGGTCCCAGGAGTAGATGTGCTTCAGTTTTGGACTGCAGCCCTTCTGTTTCGCCGCACTCTTCTTACAGCCCCACGAGCGCGGCTCAGGCTGATGCGTTGTGCTCCTCCTGCTTCCAGCATCCTCTCTGTCTTGCCTTTTCCCGCAAAAAACATTTGTTGACTTCCAGATTTTGGGTGCTTCTTCAGTGCCCGTCTTTGCCCCCACTCCTGGGGCCCCTGCTCGCAGCAGAGCCAGCCAGTCGGAGCAGAGCCCTGCGGAGGTTTGCACCGTGTCAGGGCTCCTGTTGGGGACTGGGAGGAGGGTTGCTAAGAGTTGCTTTTTGCTCAGCTGTGATGAAGCGTTCATAGCAGCAAATCCCTATGCTGTTGCTGTACTTAACATGCCAAACTCAATTATATTGAGAAGAGAGTTTAAAAACAGGCTTTTGTCTAATGTACAGTATTTTGGCAGCAATTAGCTCCGAGTTTTATCATTTTCCCCAAGGTGAACATGAGAACGATCAGTTATGCATGAGAAGCTGCTCCGTCGTGAGAAAGGAAGGCAGCTTCCTAGCAAGGGTAAAAGGGTTTGCACGTACAACAGGACGTTTTTCAGTGCCACCTTGCTCAAACATCCGTCTGTATTTGGTAACTGTGGGAAATGGTTTCTTTGCGTAAAAGGCACTTGCAGGGCAGTTCACAAGGCGAGAAGGAAAGCGCTGGGGACAAGCAGTAGCCCAGGCCCTCCAGCCACTTCTTACCCTGGGGGCCTCTGCAGGGCGCAGGTTTTGCCATCCGTGGGGCCCCTACGGTCACGCTGGCCCTGGGGCTGAGCGGGTAGCCAGGGAGAACCGTGCTTTTGGACTATTCTTTTCCTCTGTGTCGTCTGAGAAGATCCTGTTCCCTTCCCAGTAAAATGAAGGATATTAAACCCTGGTGTTGTGGCGAGGGTACAGCACAGGGTCAATGTACTGTCTGCCTGTTTGTTCCCTAGTGCCTCTTCTCCTTCAGTCCTCTTTCCTTCTTGCCTTTTCATATGGTATTGCAGTATGCTGTTAAATATACCCCGGTACATCAGGGCTGATGTTTCTCTGGGACATAAAATGTTTTTTGGGGTGTTAATGTACACATGACCCTTCAGAACAAGGGTGGGAGTGTTTGTGTGACCAGACCCTTCCTCGGTGTTTCTCAGTGCTGTGATCTGGGATTCCACGCCAGCCTCGCTCGGACGTTCAGGACGTACCTGTCTGCCGAGTACAACCTGGAAACCTCCCGCCATGAGGGCCTGGACATCATTGAGAATGCTGTGGACAACCTGGATGCACGCAGCGACAAGCACACCATCATGGACATGTGCAACCAGGTCTTCTGCCCTCCACTGAAGTTCGAGTTCCAGCCTCACATGGGGGATGAGGTAGTGTACTCACCCGAGGGGCTACAGAGGTGCCTCACAGCCTGGCCTGGCCTGGCCTGGCTTCCTCCTCTTCTTAACCATCACCGTTAAATTATTTCTGACTCCTTATCCCTCTGTTCTGTCTTCACACGCTGCTATTCTTGTTTCTTTTCTTAATGAGATGCTTGGCTCATTAGGGCTCCTGCTTTCAGTCTGCCTCTTGCTCCATATCTTTCCCAATTAGGAAGCCTGTGGTTTGATTCTCAGCTGAACTGCCCAACAGATTTGTAAAGTGGAGCTTTGATTTACCTGCTGTAATTGGAAGACTTCAGAGCGCAGCTTTCAAATGCCGGGTAGAAAATGCCTTGCGCTGGCCTGGGTCCAGGGCACTGCTGATTAGAAACTGGGTGACACAGCCTCCAGGGAGGCTGCGAGGACCTTGTGGGTGCTGGAGGGAATCATTTAGGTGTTTAAATGTGTATGTCAGTGCACGACCCACTGAATGCTCTCCTGTCTCTCTTCTGGCACTGCTCCTGTCTCAGGTGTGTCAGGTCAGCGCCCAGCAGCCTGTGCAGACCGAGTTGCTGATGCGGTACCACCAGCTGCAGTCGCGACTAGCCACCCTCAAGATAGAGAATGAAGAGGTAAGAAGTTGCTCTGGGTCTCATGTTTGGCCTCGTAGGCAGCGTTGCTGAGCCTTTTGCCTGTTGTGCAGGGGGTTTTCTGGTGTGCTCAGGTGTGGAGTCCTTCCAGCGACAGTGCTGAGAGCGCCCATTGACTCCAGCTAGTGCAAGAGCAAGCCCAGTACTTAGGAGCTGCCTGTTGGCCAGTTGTTTTGGCTCAAGATGTGGCACTTTCCCAGTTTGCTTCAAAACTATGGTGTCTTCTATTTCTGATAGGTACGAAAAACTCTGGATGCCACAATGCAGACTTTGCAGGACATGCTGACGGTGGAAGATTTTGATGTTTCAGATGCCTTCCAGCATAGTCGCTCCACTGAGTCGGTCAAATCAGCTGCATCAGAGACCTACATGAGTAAAATAAACATCGCCAAGAGGAGAGCCAACCAGCAGGAAACTGAAATGTTCTATTTTACAGTGAGTCTCATCTCATGCGATACAGGACACAAAGCATTAATTGCTAGGGCTGAGTCCCATTTTAAGTGCTCATTAGTGAAGAGCAAGAACCAATTCAGTCTCTTCAAGTATTTGTCTTCTGTCTGATTTGGGTTTGGAATGCATTTTTCAGTGGCAGGGCAGTGCATAGGGACTGACAATCCCTATGCCTTGTTCTCCTTTTTGAAGGAACAACTGGAGCAACCAGTTGTGACCAAAAACTTGCAGAACTCGGTAGGAGTGGCTCAGAGCGGGGCAGCAGACTCCAGCCAGCCTCGCAGTGTGTCACCATTCAGTGGCTGTTCCTGGAGGCCTTTACAATTTTGAACCATCAGTCAAGCCTTCCTTTTCTGGCCTACACGGCTGAAATCTGCCCTTGGCCTGTGGATGAACTGAACGGTCATCTGCATCTCATGCAGGGCGTTGGAGGAAGCTGCGACAGCCTGGCTTTGCAATGCCTCGCTGCTGTGGGCGTGCTGGGTAGAGGCAGCTGTGCCTTGGTCCGGTACTTCACTTCCAGGCAGGTCTAAGGTTCTCTGTTGTAGTACTTGACATGTAAGTAATAAGCCATCAGTTCAGCAGAAGTAGCCCTCGTTTAAGTATGGTTAGTAGGCTAAAGTTAATAGCATCTTGTGATATATTACACATGCATAGAAAAGCTTCTGCTTGCTCTTAACAGTATTATTATTCCAATTCAGGGGGAAAAAAACTGCAGTTTTCATTTTGAGTTGTGCATGGGGGGTTTTTTAATGCTTTTTGCAAGAATTTGATCTTCCCCGTTCTCTGTCTTTCATTTTCCATCTCTGTCTCCCTCACTCCTCTTATCTGTAAAATTGCTTGCTCTTGAGTGTTACCGGGTGTCATGCAGTCTCGCAGAGAAATGAAAAGTTGTGCTGCACAGTTAGTGTTGCCCGGTGGATGAAGCGTCTGATGGTCCCTGACCTGGGAAGGTCTCATGCACTGGGAGTTCTCGCTCTGCATCACTTGTTTGCACAAAGGCAAAGCGCCTGTCAGTGGAGGGAAAGCCTCTTTGATTTTCCAGGCTATTCCCAGAAGCCTGACAAAAGAAAGCTTGCTTTGAACTCTTTTCTTTGGACCTCCTTGCGTTCCCAGGCAGGAGGTGCAGCACCAAGGAGACCGGGCTAATAAGATCATCAGGACTGTGGCTGGAGCGGTGAGAAGCGATTAGACTGCGCTCAGCCCTGCGGCGCATCTGACGTCTGGTTTGTTAGAGCCTGTCAGCCTCGCCGAGCCCCCTCCAGCAGCCCCCCGGGCGGAAGCGTACATCAATTACGGACTATTTTTGCCAAGAGTCTTAACTCACCCTGTTTGTTTTATTTTTAATTCCAGAAATTTAAAGAGTATTTGAATGGCAGTAACCTTATCACGAAGCTCCAGGCTAAACACGACTTGCTGAAGCAGACTCTTGGAGAAGGTGAGTCGCGGGGTTAGGTCCAGGGAGGAACCTCCCGTCGCGTGAGACGATTTTAAACCAGGCGTCATCTTTCAGTCTTACCTGCTGTCCGTGTTTTCCTGAGTGACTGATGGCTTCTGTGGCTGGCTGCTGCTACTAAGTTTAACCAGTGACATGCAAAATCATTATTTCTTTGGAAAATTATTCTTTTCCCATCTTTCTTTGGGAGTGAACATGGAGAAATTTGTTTGAATCTTACACTGTGTGCCAAAGTGCTGTTACTTCTCCAGCAGCAAAGAGATTCCCACCCACTCCAACCCTCTGCCTTTTTCCTTTCTGTCCCCTTCTTCCCCTCTTAGCGCAGCCCTGAACACATGTATTTTCTTGTCCTTGATGCTGTGCTTCTATGTTACAGATTTGCCAGCAGCCTTGCTGATTTAATAGCCTCCTTGCCCCCTGGCCGTAGGTTTTTGACTTGCTCTAAACCAGAACTGCAAAGTCATCTTTGTTCTTAAACTAACTTTTCCATAGCACGCTTTTATTACCCCAGATAATTTCACAAGTTTGGTTTAGAGCATGTACACACAAACAGGCTTCATAGAACAGAGGGGGCAGTAACTTCCAAGGGAGGCAGGAGTGAGTGGCTCCAGGTGGGATCCGCCACTGCTGGAGTAGTGATGCGCAACCATGTCTCTAGAAGAAGATTTTAGCTCTTTTAAAGGGTTTAAAAAAATTGCATTATTTCCAGTGTAAAGGTGATGGAGATTAATTATTGTCCTGATGCACCAACAGGAGACAATGTATTTAGCTTAAAATACACAAATGGTCCATGGTACTGTTTTAACAGTACAAAAATTAGACTCCTCAGAGTTAAAAAAATAAAAAAAGTACCTTTTTGTTGGCTATTTTGCCAAACGTATTTTCTCTGCCAAATTTCTTTAGCCTTAAAATCCACCTTCTAGTTAGATCCTGTGGTATGTTCCACTCGGTGAGCACTGAGCCAAGTCAAGGCACAAAATGCAAGCACAAGGAAGGCTGCAAGGGTAGGTAGATACATCGGGGCCCATTAACGTTTTCTTTTCCCAGGAGTTCCAGTACTCTCTGTAGCTGCCTTAACCCCTTGTCACCCTGCGTAGCAGGTCAGCGGCAGCCCTTCTGCATCCCCAGCGGGGTCGTCCTGTTCCGCAGGAGCGTGGCCGGGGTCCGGCGAGGCTTGGTGGGCTGCAGGCAGGGCTCCCCGCTGCTGGCTCTGGGTTCGGGCTTTGACACAGGCAACGGGACGGAGCGTGTGCTTTGCAGAAATTGGACCGTCTGAGCTCTTCCCAGAGATCACAGATCTTGATATGGAGAAGAGCTCTGTTTATCGGATACAGTGCTAAGACTCCTATGGATTGGTGCAAGAAGTGCTGAATCTGTTGAAGACTGATCCCCATCCTGGTCTCTCACGCGAGAGCCGTACCAATACCATACTTAAGAGGAAGACGGCAGGGTCAGGCATTTTAATTCGCCGGAGTTGTGCAAAAGCAGCCATGAAAGATTTTCACATGAAAACTTTCTGAATTTCTCCCAGGCTGTGGGATCATCCTGCTATGTAGGCGTTCAGCAAATATTTAGCCCAGAAACGCCAAATGCTACGTTTCAGCATGAGCTGATTCTCATTAGGAAGAAGTCTGGATTTGCAAAACAGTCGTGTGGAATTATTTGCTTTTTCAGTGAGGAATTGGCTGCAAGCTTGTTTTCCGCAGGTGCCAAGGGAGAGCAGGAAGGAGGCATGTGCAGCCAAATGCTTCCTTTTATGTGTCTTAGAAAAAGGAAGAATAAATCAGCTTTCCTGGCCTTGGGAGAAAGGCACAAACAGCATGTGAAATTAGTTTAGTTTTTTTCAGTGGATTGACAAATACTTTAAAAAATGAACAGATCTTATCAGTGGTGATACGCTGCCATTTATATGAAATCCAAGCACTAAAAATACACGAAGGGAATGAGAATATTGACAGCCAGAATAGAGTCTGCTGATGGTGATTAGATGGGCTGTTATCTCACAGGAAAAGCCAGGGAACTGAATACTCCGCTGTATTCAGGTGCTATTAGTGGTCCTCCATGAGGCAGCTGGATAATCTCGGCGGCCTCCCCGGGGGCTTCAGCCCTTATCAGCCTGCCCCTTTCCTGCTTGGGTTTGGCCAATCCCCAGCTAGTGTAAATGAGCACTTATTGCAGAGGACCTGCAGTGCATCTGGGTATTTACGAGATGGGCTTCATATTGCAAATGAACCTGTAATATCAGCGGGAATTGAAGACGCTTTCCATCTCTTGTGGCTGAGTCTTGGATTTCTAATATGTTTTTTAGTGGTGGGGGCTTGTATAGCAACCAGCTCGGCATCTCCCCAGCCTGCGGGGCCCTCGGGCACATTCAGCTTCTTTTTGCCAGAAGCCATTAACTCGGGGCTTACAGAACCAGGAGTGTGTGAGTGCCTGTGTGAATGTGTCTTAACAGCCGTTTGGTGGTGACTAATGTGGAGAGATGATGGAAACTTGTGTTTCTTACAGGTGAAAGAGCTGAATGCGGAACAACCAGGTGAGCAGTTTCTTCCACTTCATCTGCTGCTGGGAAGGGCTCGCTCTGGCAGGAGGAGGGTGGCCGTGGGAAGGGTTATCTGCTTTGCTACTGATACAGCTTGGTGGGGTTGGGATTTAACCATCTTCCAGCTGCCCTGTGCTGGCAGGCTGGAGGGCAGGCAATCCCAGGCTCCCCACATCACTGCCCTGCTTCTCAGCTGCATTGCCTGAAGTGGATTAATTAGGCTGATGACAAACAGGCCCTTGTTTTTGCTGCAGTGTAATTTCTGGCTGGCTGGCTCTGAAGTGCCTGGAAGTGCTGTGTCAGCACGGTGCAGTGCCTTGTAGCGTAGCTGAGGTTGGGTTGCGTTCAGACAGTGCAACGCAAGGGTGTCCGCCCACTCCCCGCCATCCCTGTTCGTTTGAGGACTTCGATATGTCCCTGAAAGCCTCTCCCAGCTCCGGCTCCTTTGCCGAGGAGTGCAGAGCATGCCTGTGTTCACAGACTTTCATCCTTCCACAGCAGGAGAATAGTGCTAGGGGTGAGTGTAACAGGGAGGAGGCTTTGATCTGTGTCCAGTCCATAAAGCATCTCCACAGAGCTCTGGTGGCTTGCTATGAGTGTGCTGGTTTTCTGGCAGAAAGACATGGGCCAGCAAAGCCTCCGAACATCTCCCCAGAACACGTACGACCTCTCCCTGTATTGTCTTTTTACAACCCTGTTTCAGTGTTTAATAAATTTTGCAGTACCAGCAAAAAAACCCCCCATTCCCTGTCAGAAATGCCGAAGCAGATGGCGAAGCCTGGGCTGCCTTTCCAGTCAGGAAAGAGGCTGCCTTAGCAGAGGGCAGCGGGGCAGCAGGGTGCTTTGCTCTCTTGCCTTCTGGCTGGAGGGGGACGGTGCTGCTGGTGCCAGGGCTGGGCACCCACTGGGGCTGCGGGGCAGGGCAGCGAGGTGCCGTCAGGACGAAGAGGGGCCTTTCCTGCCTCGCGCTGGCCAGAGAACGGGGACTGCACAGTGCCTCGCTGCGCCAAGGAGCTGCTCTTGCCCGTGCTCGAGGTCCCCTTCGGATCAGCCGTCGCGGCGGGGCTGCGCCCGCTGCATCGCTGCCTCTCCTCGGGGGTCCCGGGAGAGCTGTGCTGCAGCACCCTGCACCCTCGGTGCCACGGGTGTGTTGGCAAGCACGTGGCTGGTGGCGGCTACAGACGCGGCCCGGGACGTGGGCTCCTTTGGCTGCGTCAGGCAGGGCTGTCTGCTGAGCTGGGTGAGGAAAGCACACCCAAACGGCTAGGTAAAATCACAGGGAGAATTCGTTTATCAGGAGCGGGTGCCCGTGGGGTGGTGGTGTCGCAGGCCAAAACAATCAGCGGAACGAATAGCAGCCTCCTACGCCAGGGATGATGGCACGACTCCCTGCTGCTTCTGTTTGCTTTTGTTTCAGCAGTGGCTTTTACTTCGCAAAGGAAAACAAACAAGAGACAACCTCCTTCTTGTGTGAGGCAGTGCAGTAAGTGTAGGCAGAACAACCTTCCCACCAGCCAGAGCCGGAGGCCAGGCTGCCCGGCCGCCCTGCACCAGGGCATCACCGGGGGAGAGGAGATTACACGGCAGCAAACTGCACTGGGTCTCCGGCCTGCGGCGCAGGGCTGCTCCGCTGGGAGTCAGGCGGGCACTCGAATGGACAGCGGTCATCCCTGCTCCTCGGTTACCAGTCGAAGGAGCGGTTAGAAGTTACAGGAGCGCAGGGTCAAATTGCTTAATTAAAGGCATCTGATTAAGGAACCAGCAGATCACAACTGTCACCTTTGCGTTGTAGCTCTGTGCAAATTGTACATGTCCATGCAACTCTGCTCTGTGAGAACTTTTGCATGAAGGCTTCTAGCACTCGTTTTTGTTTGCAGTCATGACCTCTCTTCTACGGACATCGATATAGCTTGGAGGTAGAGGAGAGATCAGAAATCGGTCAGAGACTTTATGCTATTTTTCTCCCTTTTCTAGATCTAGGCACTTTGGTCTTAATGTCCTTCATTATCAGAAGAAGAAATCAAAATGCAAATAGCGTTAACGAAAGCAGCCCTCCGAAGTCCTGATCACTGCACTAAAATAAGTCACATGTTTCCAGAAGCAGTAGGTGTCTGTTACCCTTGCTGAAGTCAACAAGGGTCTTCAAGGTCCGTTCCCTGTGACTGATGAGGACCCTCAGTCACTAGCTAGTAGGGGCAGGGTCACACCACTGCCGAATGCGCACGCCTGCCTTTTCCGTTCTTACAGAGATGCTGGTGGGTTTGCTCGTGTGTGTTGCCTGGGCTCACCTTTCTATTTGGTGGTTTGAATCTTGGGAGTGCCGCCAGAGAGATGAAAAAGACCATTCTCATCCCTGCGAATGTCTCCCAAAGAGAAGTTAGCTACAGCGAGGTGGTGTTCCCACTTTCCTCTTCCTGGCCATCCATGAGCAGAATGAGGTCCATTTAGGAATAAACAGGAATACCCCAGTGTTTTCCAGGGGTAGCTGTGGTTTATTTTGGATATATCAAGGAATCAGTTGAACTCTTCAGCTGCTCTTGGTGCTTTTTCCAGCTGACAGAGTGCTGAACTGGTGGAGGTAGGAAGCAGGTGTTAAAAATCCTGCTGAGCCCAACGACTTTGTTTTTCTTATAAAATGTCATCCCTGGTACTGGCACTAACACTGAGCAGCAGTTTTGATATTTGTCATCTCAGAGAGGGAGAATTGTATCTGCAGATCGTGGGTGCCAAAGACAGTTGTGACCAGCTGTGTTTAGCAGCTTTATTACTCTCTGGCTTGAATGAAGCGAGTTCTGCATGAAGAGCATTCCTGATCATCCATTGTTCATTCAAGCTGTGGTTGTTGGTATAGTTACTGCTCTGTCACTAATTTCTGGAAATGACTGGTTTTTACAGTAGCAACCTAGGGACTCTTCAGGAGGCAACAGCTAGTTAGGTTGCTGTATGTGGCTGCAGCTGAGGTTAGACTCTGTCTGATAGGGAAATACTGGAAGATTATGGGGGTAGAAAGTAACGGGTAGGTTGGCTTATTGCTGCTTATTGCTGGTAAATGTTTCTATTATCAAGATTAATTTCAATTTATTACTTAAAGGCTGCAGTCTCAACCTCGACTTGAAATTATGTGTACAGCGTCTAGCAAACAGTTCTGATTTTGCTCTGGGCTGCCTACGCGTGAGCTCTGCTGCCCGTTAGATGCCTGCCAGCGGCACCCAGGCTCAGCCTGGCCTTTGGGACCTGCAGAAGCGAGGCCATCCAGCACCGGCTCCAAGTTACTGCTAGGACAGCCTGCCCCAGCCTGCTGGAAAGGGCTTTGGAGAGGGCATGTCCCCAGGAGCTGCGGGCGCTGTGCACGGTGCAGAGGTGTGGAGCTGAGCTCTTTGCAGGTCCCCCGGCTCCCGGCGGAGCGGTGTCTGGGGGGGGGGCACATCGGGGGGAATGCTGAAGAGTGAGCAGCTGCAGAGTGCATGGAGCCGCATGTCGAGTCCTCACAGAGGGATTTTTCTGTTTATTTCTTGCTCTCGGTCATAACCTTTGAGATCGCACCCTGTCATTGCATTTATGTTGGTGTTTTGTTGATTTATTTTGTTCCATTTTCTCCCAGGCCCCCATGTCTTCCCCCTAAGCCACAGAAAATGAGGAGACCTAGGCCTCTCTCAGTCTATAATCATAAACTCTTTAACGGCAATATGGAAACGTTCATTAAGGTACTTGCTGGCTGACAGTAAGAGTTTATGAACGCTGCGAATGTAATGGTGGCTTTCCTGTCCTAACTGCTGGCTGCTTTCCTTCCTCGGCGGGGTCTCTCAGGTCCGCCCTGCACCCAGTTGACGTGCCCAGCACGCTCTTCGCCTCCGTGACGATTTCTCTCCATAGCTGTCCTCGCCCCTCCCGCGTTCCTTGTGTCACCCATCCCGTCGCCGCCTGTGTGCCCTGGGGCGAGGGTAGCGGTGGCGACCCTCGTGGCTGGTGGCCGTTGGCCGTGCTGGCCGGCCGTGCGGTGCGAGGTGCTCCTGGCTGAGCGTCCCTGTTGTCCAGCGCTGCTTCCACCTGGGCTGGCGACGAAGATCAGACAGCAAGGGCAGCCCAGCCCAGCACTCTCAAAGCATCAACAGATCCCCCCACCTTCCCTTTTTCAGCACATTTTTGGTGGCCGTCTTCCCCCGTGGCTGAGGAAGAAGATAAAATGACCCATAAGCTCCCAGAAAGTGTCCTCCAGTTGTAAGGACTGGCAGCCTTGAATTGAAATACCATGCCTATGGGCGGCTGCCTGGAAGGGTAAACAAGCTGTCCTCATCCTTAAACAAAACATATTAATAATAACCAGCCCAGCTGGCTCATCTCGGTGCCACTGCTGGTAGGTGGCAGAGGCCCTGGTACAGCTTGGTGCCTCCTGGGAGTCGGAAGGCCCCTTCCCACAGCCCGAAGAGGAGGGCTAACCCTCGGGGAGGACAGGCGAGAGCCGTGTCGGTGCGGAGCTGTAAGCCTCTCCCGTGGGAGGCCGTTCCCTTGGAATGCACCAGGAGGGCAGACACTGCGGCTTCCACGCTGACTGTGACCCACGTCCGCGCTCGGCCGGGGCCCCAGGCTCAGCTTCCAGCGCTGGAGCAAAGCGACTGCTAAATGGCTGCTGAGTGGTCTCCTCCAAACCGTCGCTGATAACGTGCAGCGTGCGGCCTTCCGAAATGTGGGCCGAAGTATTTGCTTCGCTTAAGCTGGAGTGATCTCAGACGAACTCAATTAATAGCAGTGCAGTCCCAATGGAAGGGGGCATTTGGCCCTGCTCGTCCCGGGAGATCTCCCAGAAGGAGAGATCTGATGAGAAAAATGAAAAGATGTGGGATATGTCCCAAAGGATACCTCTAGCTATCTAGCTGCTGATCCTCCAAAATCCAGCACTTTGCTATTGTCTGGCTGCTGGAAGGATTTCCCAAGGAAGCAGTGCTGTTCCAGTTGCTCAGAGTGTTTAATCCTGCGGTGAAGAAAGCTTTAGTGAAAATACTGTAGGAAGCAGTAATGACAAACTGTTGGATTAGGTAAACTAATAGGCATTGTCCGGCTCCGATTTATTATTCTCTTAGGCTCTTTTAGTGCACCCATAAGCCTAAGAGCCGTGTTTATAAACAGTTCACTGTCACAAGTAATATACAGGCCTGACTGACAAAGCCGGTAATCTCTTTAATACTTGTA
Organism: Aviceda cuculoides; assembly: GCA_035590195.1. Classification (NCBI taxonomy): domain Eukaryota; kingdom Metazoa; phylum Chordata; class Aves; order Accipitriformes; family Accipitridae; genus Aviceda; species Aviceda cuculoides. The sequence goes on along the minus strand of JAVJGG010000037.1, from coordinate 24,006,153 downwards.
ATTATTCCTTACTTAAACTGATTTTTAAAAAAGTAATGCTCATTAAAGTCCAGCCTGTTCAGCACTGCGGAGGAGGAATTATCTGCAGTGGAAATCTCTCTGAGCGGATGGGTGTCCTGTGCCAGCGGAGAGTCCTGGCGGGACGGCGCCGTGCTGCCGGCGTTGTCCTCGCGGCCGGGGACCACGCGCTGCCGAGGGAACATGCGGCCGGCTGCCCGCCGCCCCCGCGCCGGGGCGGCTCTCCCGGAGCTTCGCCCGCACCCGGGCAGGGGCTGGCCCTGTCCCCCGGCTCCTGCAAGTGCCGCGGGTTCAGGGAGGGAAGAAATCCGAGAGGCTCTTTCCGCAGGTCGCTGAGGCTGGGGTGCAGCGTGCCAGACGGGGTTTGGGAGGGAGGGTGGACAGCCCGAAGGCCTGGGTTGGACCTTGCTAAGCTGCCATTGCATTTGAGCGTTCATGGCCTCCGAAAGAGATGCTTACCTCTAACTGAACTTATCCTTGCTTAATCTTTTCTTTTTTTCCCGCTCTGCTGCTTTTTTGTGTTCTCAGAGGAAGGAGGAATGCGCGAACCAGAAATCAGGTATTTACTGGAGGCCCGTCTATGAGGCGGAGTAAATTAACCAGAGAGATGCAACTGTAGTCTGCTGGAAAAAACCAGCCAGTTTTCCCCTAAGGAAAATAAACGTCCACTTAGGCAGTCAGCTCACATTGCCCCTTGAGCTCCTTCCACGAGGGGTCTGGAGAGAAGCAGCTTTGAAACAAAAACCAAAACTCATTGCAGGTTCAGATACAGGTAGTTCATTCCATACGCTGTGGTGTTTTGTCTTTTTTTTTCTTAGCATCTGCTGACAATGACTCTTTCTTTAGGTGGAAATATTGTTGTAAGCTCTGTTACTGGAAGCTTATTTCATCAGACAGGTATAGCACAAGTTTTATTTCAGCTCAGCTTTACACCTTTGAAATGGAATAGCTGTGATCCTGTTGCATCAGTCCCCTGTCTCAACCAGATAGTGAGCGGCAGTCTTTCACGCACTTTAGTGAAAGCTTTTTTGTGCATAATTGACTGCACGTAGTATACTCAGCACTTTTTGATGGCTTGATGTGTGTAACACCTCCTTTTCTTGCCTGTTCTCTTACTAAACTCAATGGCACTGATTTTCCAACGTCTGTTTTTGCAATCTTTAATGCATTTCCTGTGCTTTGTTATCAATAAATCAGTAATTTTTTACTTTTTCCTTTCCTTTCATGAAGGATTCAGGACAGGCTATTCCGCTTGTAGTAGAAAGCTGTATTCGTTACATCAATTTGTATGGTAAGTTGATTCAGTAACATCAACAGAAACTTTCTGCAAAGGAAATTAATTAGTTGTAATTAACAGTGAAATACAGTAGAGATGCCCGCAGCCCTGGCTACATGGGCTCAGGTTATAATTACAATGGCATTGACTGTGATGTAGCATTGGATGACTGGCAACTATTTAGGTCTTGTTAGCAGTTCCTCAGGTTAAATCGTTCGCTCAGGCCCCAGGCCAACGGGAGCCCTTTCAGCACTTTGATCTGGGGGGCCTTGAGTGGAGAATACGAGCAGAAATGAATCGTAGCAGGCTGTCCCCTTCTTGCTCTGAACCTTTCCGGGTGCACAGACTCCTAGTTTCTGCTGTTCTTTACCGGAAAGTACAGCATAACGGTTGCAGAAATCTTTTCTAAAACTTTGTTCTTTTCCAGGCCTTCAGCAGCAGGGCATCTTCAGAGTCCCTGGCTCGCAGGTGGAAGTCAACGACATCAAGAATTCGTTTGAGAGAGGTGTGTTGCCAGGGTGTGCAGCTGCAGCTGGGACACTCTGTCTAAGCAGAGATTGTTGGTGGGAGTCTCAGCGTGTGCTGGATGTGTTAGACATTGCGTAAAGCCTGTGCTAAAGGCCTTTCTGCTACGAGACGTGAGGAGGTTTTATCCCCTTCTAGGTATCTTAGTATTGTATCTCCAGCAATAGCGAAGAGTCACGTAGGGAAAGCATATGAGAAGTAGGGGTAGGTGCAGGGATCTTTTCCACAGTCATTAACTAAGAGCATGAAAGCCTCAGATGAGAGCCATAAAATTGTTTGGGATCCATTTTCCTCCTTCCTGCAGCTGTTTGTCAAGGGAAGAGCAGCATTGCCATGTGTACCTAGTGGCAGTGTCAGTTGCGGAGTTGCCAGTGATTCTGTTGAGAAAATCGCCTCGAAGGTGCAAGGCTGGCAAGAGAGGGCAGAGCAATCCTGCTGTCACCGAATGAAGGCGAAGCTGTGACGGGGGCAGTCTAGGTGGGGGTAATGGCCTCCATGGCATTAACCTTTGAGCAGCATCGGAAGGATCAGGGTGAAGGTGGCCAGGGCAATGAATAAGGCAGTGGTGGGATTGTCAAAGGCTGGAAGATTTGCACATCCAATTTAAGAGGAATCGGTATCCAAATCCCTTAGGTTTTGAAAGCCCTTTATAGATTTAACTCAGTACAATGCTATCCAGAACCATTCAGTCTATTCTAGAGGTATAATTGCATCCTCCAGCCAAGCCCGTCTTCTCAGGCTTTCACCTACCATTGTTCAGATCTGCTCAGCTCTCTGAGCTGTTGCTGTAAATGCAAAAATGGACTGGGCTGGAAGCGGTGAAGGAGAACTGAACAGTAACATCTTCAGGAAAGGTTTAAAATCTCCACAATAAACTGGGTTTTTGTAGGTGGGGCTATAGCAAGTCTCAGCATCATGCTGTGTAGCTGGTGCCTTATTAAACTCTCCTCTTGCTGGCAAAATGCATAGCATAGAAATTTTAGGTTTCTGCTGAGTTAGGAAAAAATACTTGCTGTGTTAGTCCAACTTGACAGTAATGCTGGAAATAAAAACTCTTCCCTGGGCAGGTGAAGATCCCCTTGCTGATGATCAAAATGAACGTGACATTAATTCAGTGGCTGGAGTCTTGAAGCTGTATTTCCGAGGACTGGAAAACCCCCTCTTTCCTAAGGAAAGGTTTCAAGATTTGATATCTACTATAAGTAAGTACATGTGGCAGCTCTTTTCAACTAATAGGGTGGGACAAGAGAAACAATAAACGGGGAGCAAGTACACCTGAGTTTTGCTAATAGCAACTTATGCTGTAAGAAAAGTTATAGGTCTGCAATGGAAGCTGTTGGGAAAAGACATTAAGGGTGTGAATTGGCAGCACTGGAGGTGAGGGAGAGGTAAAACATCTTGCTATGGCTCTTTTAAAATCTTCCTAGCATCATGAGGGTCACCAGAGAGTCATCTCCAAGCTTAGGTCAGTGGGCTGCACATGCAGCAAACCCGTATACACATTTGTGGGTTGCACGAGGGGTCATGAATTGCTTGAACAGGGCCGGCTGCTGCCCTGCCTGCACAGATCTCTGTGGGTAGTGGTGGTTCCTGTGCCTGCCCGTCAAGTGTCATGCAGCCATGGCTCCTGGGACCCAAAGGGGTTTTGCTGCTTTAGCTCGGTGTCTTCTACTAAACGTAGTGAAGGTCAATAACACGTGGTTACCCACAAAGCTTCTCTGACCCTTGACTCTGCAGACTTGGTTTCAACCTCACTCGATCAGCTGTTCTCCAGGTGTCTGCTATGTGCATTTCCCATCCCAAAGAAAACCAGAAAGTGCTTTGGGATGTGAGCAGAGGTAGAAGCTGAGGGTTTTTAATTATGAAGGGTCTGAGATTGATGTCAGGGAGAGCCTAGTTGCTTCTTGTTCTGTCCTGAATGCCCCTCCCAGCTCCGCTTGTTCCTCTGCAACTGAAGAAACAGATATCCCAGCTGGGGTTTATTTCTCTCAGTACCTTGTAGTGATGACATTTATTTATTGGCAAGTCATGGAAATTACTCCCCTGGGGGAAAGGAAGAAGACAGAATGAATTTGATGTTTCAGAGATGATGGAGGAGTGTGTTGTGCACTTTGGCTACAGGATGACTATTTTGCAGAAGTGTCGGGGCTGTTTGGGGGTTCGAGTGTCTTGGTACGTGGGTAGCTTCAGGCGGACTGCCTGCTGAACGTGTGCTGAAGTCCTTCCTTTGGCTTTCACTGCTCATGGCTCCTTCCCCCCTTCTTAATGTGCATAACTGCTAGAGATTTAGCGATGTCAGGACAGACAGATGATACCTAGAGGGGAATGACGCAGGGATGGGCTTGTTCCAGAAGGAGAAGAATGTGCTCTTATTTTTCAAGAACAGTTGTTTTCTATAGTAGCTTTAGGAAATTTGCTGTTGCCTTTCAGTTTTGGTGTGTAAAACAGCACAGCCCACCTGTAACATGGCAAACAAAGGAAGCTGTTTCTGTACCAGTTTTGTGCCCTGGACAGGGATTTTTAGCCTGGCTTGCAGCGCTCGCTCTGGCTGCCCTCCCCGAGGGGCTTGCAGCAGGCAGAGCAGGGACCTTGAGTGGGCACAGCACACAGAGAAGGGGACAGGTCCACTTCGGTGCCAGGAAATATGCCTGGTGCTTGGTGATGTGACTGTCTGTATGCTTGCAGATAGGCTTGTGCTTTGGAACCATCCCTAATTAATGCCAATTTGCACAATTTATTAAGCTTTTGGGAGCTTTTAATTGCAAACATCATCTGTTAATTTTCTGGATGGGACTGTCTTCTTTCTTTCTCTGTTTTTTTACTTTAGCAAAAATCTTCCTTTTCCTCATCTTTCCTTTCTTTTCCTGCTGCTGTTGCTACCTTTTGATTAAGGATAGATTTTAAATGAATTGAAGTGCCTCGTCCCCATTAAAAATCCGACCTTAAGTGCATCTGATTTTCTGCCACATAAATATAGGCTGTGTAATAGGTGTCTCAACCTAAACAGATTGAAGAAACCTTCTTTCTTTGAGAACCACCGCTCAGTAAAATGCCACCCTTGCTGTAGGATGTTCTGTCTCATTTTGTAATTACGGTGGAAAGGTTAAACGCAGCCGAGCGGGTTGTCTGGGCTCTCCACCGCAGTGCATCACAAAGCCACCTTGATTTCCCTTGGTGCCTGCTAAGGTATTCCGAGCGAGGTTTTTGCAGCAGGTGCTGCCGCGCGTGTCGCAGGGCCTCCGCCTGCCCCTGGAAGCTGCAGAGCCGCATCGTTCCCTGCTGACGTGACGGGGAAGCCAGGCTGGCTGGTGGCAGATGAAAGGCTGGCTTTTCCTTTTGCTTGTGAGGGACTGACAGTTTACATGGAAGCGCTTCTCAAATGCACATGAGAAATAGGAGGATAGAAAAGGCACTTTGTCTGCAAAGGTTCATTCAGGGTTGTGCCTGTATTGTGGAGTGATTGATGACTACTCCATTAATTCTTCTGAGTTACAGCCAGTTGAAACATTTTGCGAACTGAAAAAAGGCAAGTGCTTCAAGACAATTTCTTCCTCTGGGTTTTGGAACAGATATCTGTGGTTGTAGGGTTTTATCCAGTTTTTATTTATTTGACCTTTTTTTACAAACGTCCTCTTAAGTGAAATCAAACTGAAGAAGTAAAGAACCCAGTAAGCAATAACAGGGGATCAATACGTTCCTCAAAAGGAAAAATTTCCAACATTAAATATTATAAAGGTTTCCATCTTTGTACTGAAACCAAATTTTGATCAGAATTTTGAACAAATGGCAGGCCTGCTACATCTTTTCAGTGAATTTTATTACAATTAGCAAATGTCAAAGTTAGAGCCAGCGTAGTAAAGTAAGCACCTCTTCCATGCATCTGAGGCCAGCTGCTCTCAGGAAGGCTTTGGTACTCTTTGTCTGCTTTCTGTAAAATAAAAGCCACAGGATTAACTTATCTACATAACATATTGGGCAGATACTAGCTTCAAGACCCCGTAGCCTTGGGGGCTGGCATGTGCTGCCAGCTGCTGCAGGACGGCGCTGAGCCCCCCCGGGCAGGTCGGTGGTGGAGCGGGGCTCCCGCAGCTCCGCGGGCGGAGGGGGCTGCTGCTGCGCGGGGGCTGCAGGAGGGCCGGGGGGCAGGACAGGGGTCCCCGGGCGAGTGAGCTGGCACTGATAGCAAGATAGCCCTGTGTCACCTCCTTCCTACAGAAGGAAGCTGGTTTCTGATAGCAGCTGTGGGCTTTGTGCACTGCTATAGAGAGAAGTGAATCTTAAAGTGCTGACTCGGAATCAGTTCAGATTAAATTCCCACTGAGACCAGTGGGAGGCTGGAGCAGAAGGGCTCAGAAGGACCTGATGGTTAATCCGTAAGAGTAATGTGAATAAAAACCTCATTTTGAAATCTGCACTGGAGAACCAAGCAGTGCTCCATTTTCCAGTGCCATATTGACTAAAGCTGTTGAAAAATAGTTGTCGAGGAATGAACTAAATAATGCATGAACAGTTACTTTAAAAATAAAACCATGGAAATGTTTATTTTGCTGTTTATACTGAATCCGGACATAAATATGAATTCACCTGTGGAAGAGCATTATGCCCAGATTCTTTGCTTGGACCTTAGTGCCAAACCTTAGTGGGTCAAATCTGGAAATGGGCTGTTGTTTTCCTTGTATAGTGGGCTACTAGATCTGGAACGAGTCCCTCTGGTGCCGTGTTGTCTCCTCCTGAGAAGGTTTAAAGATGTGCTTTCTATCCATGTGTTCCAGAAATCGAGAACCCCACCGAGAGAGTGCACCAGATCCAGCAAATCATCGTCACTCTGCCCCGGGCTGTCATTGTTGTCATGAGATATCTTTTTGCTTTCCTTAATCAGTGAGTCTTTTTTTTCCTCTTTCCCTTAGTTTCTCCTTGCCCTCCTTTTTTTTCAGGGATTCCCTGCCTTTGTTGCATGAGTCCTTTTTGGTATTGCCACGGAGAGTTGTATTTTGCTCCTTCCTCAGCCTTGCCTAGCCATGGCTGTGTGTTCAGGGAAGGTGTACAGTTCAGTGACGACTGCTTTTTTGGGTGACGGGGGTTTGTTGGTGGGAGACTTTCCTAAGTGAGCAGGGAAAGTCGGCACCGCACCTCCCTAATGCTTGTGCTTGCAGCTTGTCGCAGTACAGCGATGAGAACATGATGGATCCCTACAACTTGGCCATCTGCTTTGGGCCCACTCTGATGCACATTCCAGATGGGCAGGATCCGGTGTCCTGCCAAGCCCATGTCAATGAGGTCATCAAAACCATCATCATTAACCACGAGGGCATCTTCCCCAGCCACAGAGAGCTGGAAGGACCTGTCTACGAGAAGTGCATGACTGGAGGGGAGGAGTACTGGTAAGGAGCCGGGGCAGGACTTCATTGTTTGTGGAACTTAAAGCCAGATCCCCTTGTGACGGTTATCTTCTGGCACTGTACATTAAGGGTGAACCTGTGACAAAATGAGGGGTTTGGCTTGATTCCTGGTAGACAGAATTGACCCCAGCTCACCCAAGTGTAGGAAAAGGGTTCTTGGGAGCAGAACCCTGGGAGGATGAGACGTGAGGAGAGCTTTGGGGAAGTTCAGACTTAATATTCAGGGCAGCTGAGCCTAGGCTGACCACAGTGCTAGTGAATTTGCCCCTTTGCAGAAGGGGCATGCCCTTTTGCATTTATTCCTGTTAAACATTATGAATTAGGTGTGCAGTTGGTAAATATTTTATATGCTTGTGCTGTTTTACACTGGTTAAGAATCTTACTCCATACCAGGCTGTCTTTGTGGTTCTTAGTTATAAATACCTTCGTAAAACTAAGAGGATTTTGCACATCTAACAAATTAGTCTCTACTTATATATGTCAGCTTTGCTTTTCATTTTAGCCTTGCTGGTGAAAACAGACAATTTCACTGAGTTTTTCTTTTCATTTTTCTCATGCTGACTCAGCATTATAAACCTCAGTAAAAACTTCAGGAGAAAATTGTTTTCAATAGGAATATTAATATTTATTAAAAAAAATCTTTTAGCTGCAGATTCACAGAACTGCGTTGAGAGCAAAACAGTATTTTAGGTCAATTCTAACCAAATTCCTCCTAGGCTGGAATTTTTGAGTAGTGTCTCATAGTTCCATGATAATTTGCTAGTTGGATGAAATCTCTTAGCCCAAAGTTAACCTGAACCTACCAGTTCCTTTTGTTTTGTCAGTGTTAGAGGACAGGTGAGTTTGCATTAGCTGTGGATGGGATCAGCCATGTGCAATTGCGTTGCATGGCATCTTTCTGGTGCACAATTTGCCCTACTTAGTATACGCAGGATAGGAAAACTCCATAAACAAACTCCCATGTTAGAAGCGTAGGTGATATTGCACATTTGTCTGGAGGATACTGGAATTCTAAACTGACGTTCAGATCTGAGTTTTAACAAACTGATATTTATAAGAGACTTGAACTGGTTTGTGTGCAAGCTCTATACACTTCTGAGGCATAACCTTCCCTGACACTGATCACTTGCCACCATTCTTACTGATGCAAGGACAGGATAAAATGCTAAAACTCATTGTGAATGAGTGGAGCATTTTAACTTGGTATCACTTTATATTTGTTTTGCCAAATATGAGTAAGATGCACAAGCAACAGAACATGATGTTCTGGGCCTGAAGATGAAGGTGAGAATGTCTGCTGTTCTCAAAGCAAGTTCAGAGATCTGCTGTGATTTAAAATGACCATCTCAGTCCTATGAAAACTAAAACCATAACTCTTTCCAGTGTCACTGGGGCCAGAATTTCCCTCAATAACTTACTTTTGCTAAGTACTTTGGGAACAGAATCTTGTTCTTTCTTTGAAAACATGGTGTATTTTATTTCAGTGACAGCCCACACAGCGAGCCAGGCACCATCGATGAAGTTGACCATGACAACGGCACGGAGCCACACACCAGTGATGATGGTGAGCACAGATGTGAGCAGCAGAAAATCGAGTCTGTGTTAGAAGAGCTGTGCATGCAGGAAAGCAGTGCGCACTTCGCTCCTAATCAGATTAGGGCCTCAACTAGTATCTGGCACTTTAGTGGGGGTCGATGTTTTTGTGTGCTTAGTAATGAATATGCATGTTAATAAATGTTGTGTATAGGTTGTGCAGGGACCTTTGCAGTGGTCCGACTCCATGGCAGGATACACGGGTTGTTTTTTTGGAGCTGTTCTATGAGATTCCATTAATCCCATATATGACTTTTTTTTTTTTCCCTTCTCCTTATTTTCTGTGCTTACATGCCACGTGATGGCGAGGACGTGCTGTGTGAAGTGGCTCATGAGAACAGGAGGGGAGATGGGGGGCTGACATGGAGAGGACCAGCTCCGTGTGCTGCGGGCCCTTGGATGCACTGCGGGGAAAACAGTGACCACCAGTGGCCCCGCTGGGGGCCCTCTGAAGTGAGGGGGTCTTTCAGCTGCTTTTGTGAGGCTGTGGATAATCCCCTGCCAAGCAGCCGTCTCCTTGGCAGGAACTGAATGCCCCTGTACTGGAGCAAGCCACAGTCAGTTCTGTTTCCTTTGGTGACAAAGTACCCGCCTGCTCATTTTCCCTCGTGTCAGGCCCGTGGAGCTGGCCAGCTTCGGAGGGCGAAGCAGGGTGTGTTGGGAGCCAGGACCGCGTGGATGGGTGCAGCGGGGTGGGGATCCCTTGGGACTGGGTGCATCATCAGTGTTGCGTAAGGCTCTGGAGGAGGCTCAGCTCCAGCTTGGTGAGCTCCTCTCTGCCTGCACGTCTGCGTAAACCAGCTCGGAGCTTCACACATGGGCTCTCCGTAAAAGCTTTGAAGCTCACGGCGATCACAAAGGCGAGCGTGGAAACAGGGGTGCTGGCAGAGCTGGTCAAGAAGGGTGTTTGCTCCGGGACGCGGTACCAAAGCAGGAGAAGCGCTGTGCTTCCTGCACCCGGAGGCACCGGCAGCTCGGCCACGGGGCGAGTCCGGGAGACCCGGCTGGCGCTGCCGAGGGACGGTGGATGTGCAACCCCACGACGTCACTTAATGGCAGGACTTCGCTGTGTGGAAGGGCACCAGGCAGCCGAATGCCTCTTCTGCTTTCCTGATGGCCGCTGTTTCCTCGGACACGTTCTGCCCCGACAAAACGCTGACGCCTTTGAGGCTGGCGGTAGCGGCAGGGCTTGCCCGGCTGGCCGGCACTGCGGGGAGGAGGGGGAGGCGCAGCTGGGCCGGCGGCTCAGGACCTGCTTCCAGCTACAGACAGGAGCCGACAGGACTAGGAGAGGAAGGAGAGCGAGCTGCCATTTAGCCAATTTTATGCTTGGGTGGTCACATTAATAGCTGTGATTTGAGTTCCTGGGTGATTAACTGTGGTACCAGCGTAGAGAAGAGGAGCAGCTTTATTTTGTGAATTCACATATTCCTTATTCCCCTCTCCCTTGCCCCGTGAACCCTCCCTGCTGGGAAACTCAATATTTTATCAGGGCTGTGAAAGCCCTCCTGGTAGTCTCCCCCACTCCGTTTCCTCCAGAGCATTCCCCACTCATCCTGCTGTAGTGCTCCCAAGCACCCTGCTGCTTGCGTTGGTGCAGATGGGTATTTTAAGCTGGGGAAAATCAGTCTGCTGAAGTGACCTGTCCTGTCCCACATGAAGTGAGGAAGGGGGCAGGGGTCCGATTCAGTGTTTCCCATGTCTTCCTCCGGTATCTCCTCCTCTGTGTGGATTTTGTCACTGAGCAGAGCGATGGGTCGCATCCTGATTGCTGCTGATGCCGAGCCTGTGGTTAGTGACGAGGCAGATGTAGCAGAGCAAGTTTTCATGGTTCAGTGAGAAAGTGGCAGATCTGGAGGAACTGGGCGTATTTGCCCTGTTTAGCTTTGTCATCGCCTGTCTGCCAGTCTCCAGGTGGGGTTTAAAATGTTCAGGTGTCTCAGACTATCGAGGTACGTTAACTGCTTGCTTGCTGGCTCCCATAGGTAGTTGAGTGGTGGCAGCCTGCTTTTGCACCCCTGTCTCAGAGCGAAGTGAGGCAGAGTGCAGTCTGCTCCTGCCAGTGTGGAGAGAAGTGCCGTCGCTGCCTTGCAATCACTGCAGTGGTTTCTCTGGGATTCAGTGCTCCCAGCTGGAAACAGATTTGCAGAAGAGCTGCTCTCCTCCACGGGCTCCTCGGTCCCAACCAGGCTCCTCTTTGGGTGCACCAGTATCTCCTGCTGGGATGCCCTTGGCCAGGGGCTCAAAGGCTCCTGGTGTGCTCACAACCTCCCAAAGTGAAGTCCTGCCTCAGCCCTCTTGAATTTCAGGCCCTGAGCTCCCAATTTGTGAATCCCTGGTGTTTGGTAGAGCTTAAATTAGAAAAAGTGGAGAAGCGGTGAGGTAGAGTGCTGGAAGGTCTGCAGATGTGGGGGTGTGATGCGGAACAGCTGCCTGGCCAGAGCCGGTATCATCATTTCTATGGGGATCCCCAAAGGGGGATTCGTTACTCATCAATAATTCAGGCCAAACTGTCTCCAGGATAAGGAAAGGAAGAGAAGGTAAGCGGGGCTTTGATCACAGTATCTGACACAGCTTAACAAGATCCCGGTCTGGAGGATAATGGGGTTCTGCAACCGAAGAAATCACTTTATAGGTAGAAAATGAGAGTGCGGGTGACGATGCCATATGCACACAGGGAAATTTCAACTACTCCCCATCTGGTCTGTAGCTTTTTGTAATTGCTGGTAGTTTGTGAGTCTGTGAGAAATTCCAGGAAGACTAGAAGAACAAAAAGAATTGATCGGTCTTAAAATAAGATGGTTTGTACTCAGTGTAAGATGCTCTCGGGAAGCTAGGGCAGCAACACTACTGCTGTTCTGGTGAGATGTCTCTTTCTAGGATTTATTGTGCCCTTGTGTTTGTTGAACTAAGCTTTTCTCTATCTGTCCTTCTCTCCTTTGCAGAAGTGGAGCAGATTGAAGCCATAGCAAAGTTTGACTACATTGGACGATCTCCACGAGAGCTCTCCTTTAAGAAAGGAGCTTCGCTCCTCCTGTACCATCGGGCATCAGAAGACTGGTGGGAAGGGAGACATAACGGTGTGGATGGCCTCATACCCCACCAGTACATTGTGGTGCAGGACATGTAAGTAAAGTGGCATGTGTTGATCCAGGACATTAAAATCACATAATTGCATGAGGTCCATCTTTAGCCACCTAAAATAGGTGGTCAGATTTTCCCAGGTTTGATGACTTTGGTGAGAAATCTGGATCTGTTTGCATCTGCTTCTCCATGTATTGGCTCAGATAGTTTCTCGTGCAAGCCGATAAAGCCAAGCACTAAATATTGTACTTTAGTGTGCCCGAACCCCATCTGTCACTGACTGCTCAAAGTGGCATGACCCAGGCTTAATAGTGGCCTTGCCCCCTCTGTACCTTGACCTGGCACTGTTCAGTGCCCAGCTGGCCTGTAGGCAGATCCCAGGGTCCTTCGCAGATGCCGCTTCCCTTACAAGTACTGTACCTGGATTCATTAAAATGGCAACTACAGGACAGCTTGACAGGGAGACGTGGTGTTCACTTTTTCCAAGCTCTGGGTACTGTCTGAAGTAGTGGCCTTGGTCCAGCTCTTTGTTAACAAAGTCTGGAGCTGCTGGAGTGGTGATGTTCAGATCCATGCTGTGGCTGGGCACTCCACTCTCTCCTGGGGCAGAGCCCTGTTAGCTCATGGAGGTCTCCTTTTCCTAGGGATGATGCGTTCTCTGACAGCCTGAGTCAGAAGGCGGACAGTGAGGCGAGCAGCGGACCACTGCTGGATGATAAAGCCTCCTCCAAGAACGACATCCAGTCTCCGACGGATCATATTGTGGACTATGGCTTTGGGGGAGTGATGGGCCGGTAGGGAAACTCTCATTCTCCTATGAACACAGAGGTGGGGACTGTCACGTGCGGGGAGAGTCTGCGTGTGGTGTAGGGCAAGTCAGAAGGGAAGGCTCCAGTAAGCACTGCAGAATAATATGAGCATGGAGGGGGTTTTCATGTGCATTGCTAATGTAGATCTTAACAAGTAAAGAAGTTACTATGCTGTCCCTTTCTTGGCACTGGCTAAAATGTCTGTCTTCCCTCTTGCCTTAGTCTTCTGGAGCTGAAAGGCTCGAGTTTGGTTTGATCTGAACTCTCAGAGCTGAGCAGTTGTCTTACAGCATGCAACCAGATGCTTTCAGTCTGACGGACAGTGACCTAGTCTTGTGATGGATTCTTTGCAGAGTGAGATTGAGGTCTGACGGTGCAGCTATCCCTCGCCGTCGAAGTGGGGGGGACACCCACAGCCCACCCCGAGGGATGGGTCCTGGCATAGACACTCCTCCTCGAGCAGCGGCCTGCCCTAGCAGCCCCCACAAAATACCTCTTAACAGGGGCAGGATTGACAGTCCTGAAAAGCGCAGAATGGCGACATTCGGCAGTGCAGGCAGCATCAATTTCCCAGACAGGAAGGCCTTGTCTGATGGCCACCCGCTGAGATCGACCTGTGGATCGACTAGACACAGTAGTCTCGGAGATCAGAAATCTCTAGAAGCAGAAGCACTTGCTGAGGTAAGAGGGTTGTGAAGTGGCTCTCAGTGCCCAGGGATCGAGAGGCTGTAAAATAAAGGTCGCTGGGGTTGCTCCGCAGAGCCCCTTCCATCTCAACGCACTTCAGAATTACAGTGCTGTTGTAGCTGCGACGGTTTAAAGATAAAAATGAGCAGCCAACAGCTTGCCTGATTTTCCAACTGTATTGGTTGGTCTAAAAAAAGATACTGCCTCCTTCCACAAACCTTCGGAGCATTCTTTGAAGCAATAGACAGAAATGTTCAATCCACCACCAAAATGCGCTGGCAGCTCTCACCTCCCGCAGGGAGGGAAGCGCATTATCTTCATCTGATGCTCCATAAGGAGCTTAGATGGAGAAAACTGGATTTGCCAAATCAGTATTTGATGCTCAGTGTTTGGAGAAAGGTGCTTCAGGTTCGTTACTGTTTGTAGCTGGGACCTGAAAATGTTAGTCTGATCTCAGTGTGACACCTCCAGCCATGCAACATCATTGACATCACACTAAGCCATTGGTCCCACAGTGCTCATTAAATTCACGTTACCTCCAGCACAGCTTGCAGGTCTCCTCTCCCTGCTGCTGGCAGGAGGCCCCCAGCCAGGTATCAGTCAGGTTATACCAAACCTGTTAACATCTCAGAGAACGGTCCCTTCACGGAGCAGGCGGCAGGATTCCCCAGCCTCTTTGGGACCACATAGTTCAGGCACAGTCCCTGTGGATGTGTCCAAACGGCCATGGGTTGGGCTGGTTCAGGGGCTGGGAGCACCGTGTACAGGCTGTTCACCATCCCTTATTTCAGCAGTTTCCTGGCAGTTTGCTTCATGCCACCCCCTGGCAGGAGCAGCAGCTGTGGGACGGTGGGTGATGCCCAGGCGGAGGGGTGCAGCCGCTGGGGAGAGCACTGCCCTCCACCTGGCAGCAGCTCCTGTGCCACAGGGTTTGGCAGGCTATTATGTGTTGAATGAGCTGCTTTTAGTGGGGTAATCAATGATGATTGCAGAAAGGAAGAACTCTTACTGTCCTGTTTGCTTTTCCACCAGCCACGCTCCTTGTTCTCTTGCTCTGCAGCACGCTACCCAGCTTCTGTGTCCATCAAGAGCTTGCGTTTGGTGTGATCAATTTACAGAGTTACGGTCGTAGCACAGCGCGTGCCCTGAGCGATGGCTCGAGCTGAGGCACCACGTCCACCTCGGGACAGGATAACAGCACGCACAAAGTCCCCGGGCTCGGCTGGTGGCCGGTAGCATGGCACCCCGGGGCCACGTTCCCCAGCTGCAGTGCAAGGCCGTGGGGCCCGGGAGCCTCCAGAGGGATGGGTGGATGCTGAGGACAGAGCATGATATGCACAATTTTCTTGGGTTTGCGGGCTTTGCGTTGTTTTTTCAAACCTTGAAAAAGATTCTCACTCAGCTGATGTAAATACCTTGAAGTCTGTAGAGCTGCTGGACTGGTAGTCCCGAGGCTTAGCTCTCGGTGAATATTTTCACTCATTATCTGAACAGCTTAGTAAAATTAGTCGAAGCTAACTTGATAAATTATTTCCCTTCTGCTGATCCTCTGAACATTATCTGAGGCTCACCAAGCGTTTTGTATGCATTATAAAATTAAGGACTTGTCTACAGAAGGACAGCAAGGAGAGTTAACTAGAGCTACTTTTTAAACGATTGATTCAGTTGCCTTAAATCACTTTTCAGATGGTCTCTTTCTGAGTTAGTGGCCTTAATTCAGTTAAGGTGGATTTAAGTGAAGCCAAACTAGGGCCTCTTTATTTCTGAAGGAGACGATCAGCACTACCATCGTAGGCAGTTTAGCTAATTTCCTTTAAATGAACACTTCTAGTTCAACTGAGTTCACCTTCTGGAGGATCTCTGTGGACGGACCCATGGGATCCGTGCCCAGGAGACATGACCAGAGGTGGGCAGGTGGTGAGGGGCTGGGGCCGGTCTCACCTCAGGTCCCTCCCTGCAAGCAGGGAGAGGCCTTGTCGCTGCCTCTCTTCTGTTTGTGGCGAGCTGCCGTCGTGCTGCTTACCCTGCGTACATCCCTGCGTGTTTCTGTCCCCACATGTGCCGTTGCCCTGTGGGCACAGGGACGGCAGAGCTCTTGTACATCAGATGGAGGCTGCAGGGCCTCCTTTTTTGGGGAGAAACCAGCCTCATTGTTGCAGGGGAGCGTGGAGATGCCCTGTCTCGTTGGAGATGTGGACAGGCTGATGTTCACCCCATCACTCGTGGTGCTCGGGGCTTGCTCCCTTTGGAGCTGGCGGCCAAACTCCCGTTGACTTGGGAGACGCGAGGCACCTTTGTGCGGCCAGCGTTTGGGCTTTACATCTTCTCCCAAAGCTCCTGCTTTGCCTGGAGGCCCCATCTTAGGTCAGAGACCCACACAGACAGACACACGTGCCAGGGCGGGGGGCATCTCCACGGGGTGCGGTGCAGGAGAGCGGGTTGATGCTGTGGCATGATGCTGACATCC
Source organism: Aviceda cuculoides (assembly GCA_035590195.1). NCBI lineage: Eukaryota > Metazoa > Chordata > Aves > Accipitriformes > Accipitridae > Aviceda > Aviceda cuculoides. The sequence goes on along the minus strand of JAVJGG010000037.1, from coordinate 23,990,295 downwards.
CTTTGTGGGTGGCGTTCACAGGATATCGAGAAGACCATGAGCACGGCGCTGAACGAACTGCGGGAGCTGGAGAGGCAGAACACGGCCAAGCAGGCCCCCGACGTGGTCCTGGACACGCTGGAGCCCATGAAGAACCCCCCGATGGGTGCCGCCAACTCGGAGCCCGCCAGCCCCCTCCACACCATCCTGATCCGGGACCCCGACGCTGCCATGCGGCGCAGCAGCAGCTCCACCACGGAGATGATGACCACCTTCAAGCCGGCCCTGTCGGCCCGGCTGGCCGGGGCTCAGCTGCGGCCCCCGCCGATGCGGCCGGTGCGGCCGGTGGTGCAGCACCGCTCCAGCAGCAGCAGCAGCTCAGGGGTGGGCAGCCCCGCCGTCACCCCCACCGAGAAGCTCTTCCCCAGCAGCTCGACGGATAAATCGGGCACCATGTAGGCTGGGGCGCGGGGACCGCGGCGGGGAGAGCCAGCGCCTGGATGGTGGGAGCAGGGCCGGCAGCTCGGCAAAGCCTCGCTCGGCCAAGCGGGGAGTCGCGACCGTGCTCAAGAGGAACCTCTCCAAAAGGGGAACAAGTGCGTAGCCTAGGCCTGATGGTTGGTTGTACATACGTGTGTGTGTGTGTGTGCGCGCGTGTACATATGTGTGCACACACGCGCCCGTCCATGCAGAAACACTTCCCAAGCTTGCAGTCCTACGGCAGGAGGAGACGGCGGGTCTATGTGTCGGCACTGGAGAATACACGCTATATGTAGAAGTATATATTAAAAAAAAAAGTGTACAGAATTCGGTGACTTTTTTAAAAAAGTAGATTTACCTCAGAAACTGGCTCTGAAATGTCCTCTCTAGAGATGTTGGGTTGATTTGGGTTTTTCCGAGGCTATTTGTGTGCGTGTGTGTGCGTGGAGATACGTAGCAGCTGTGCGTCGAGCAATACAAGGCCAATCCTGGAATTTATTCTCTGCACCTCGTGGCATTTAAAAAAAAAGAGGGGGGAGGAAGGGGTAGATACAGTGGGTTTTGTTCACTGCTGGCCTGTGGAGAAGAGCTGGAAATTCATAAATGCCAGTGGTGTGTCAGGCCGGCTGGAGTGTCTTTTCAAGCTGAATCCCGAGACGCCTTCGCGTGTGCTGTGACGCCCCGGCCAGCGGCACCCGGCAGGAGCGGGGACAGAAAACGAGGTGTACTCCATGGGCTTCACGCAGGGAGGAGGACGTTGCTGCTGCACCGGGGCACAGTGCTGCCCTGCCTGCACCGTGGGGTCCACAGAACTCCGATTTTCTTGAAGATTGCAGAATGAACAAGGACTAGTGACAAACCTGTGGTAAAGCATAAATAGAGCAACTTACAGATTTTTGAGATGCTTCATTTCCCTTTCCCCACACAGTTCTTTTTTTTTTTTTTTCTTTTTTTTAAAAAAACCTAATGATGTCTCAACAGATGGGACTAAACGGGCAAGGAGGCTTTGGTACAACAACATTCCTTTATTTGAAGTTGCACAGCAGTACATGAGGGTCTTGATTCAGATTGCATCTTCTTGCATGAAAAGCATGAGCCATATTTGACCATATCAGATACGGAACCGATCTGATGAGGTGATATTTTGCACTTTCTGTACTGTACTATATAATACAACAGTTTGAGTTTATGCAAAAGAATCTACATTTTGTTTTTCCTCTGAACATTTAACCCAGAGAAAAAATATGCAGAAAGAGCTGGGGATTGCATGGTACTTTGTCTGATAATCAAGTCTCTTCTGTAAGCGCTGAATTCAAGACACTCTGTGCTTCTCCTGCAGTTTTTTTCTTCTTGTACAGATTTCCATGCAATGACCCGTGCTTTACTTTGGTCACTTCCACGCGATCGCGTACAACCCCCCCGTGAAACGGGCCATGGCGAGTCTCTTCAGCCGCGTGGAAGAGCTGCACCGATGGCTCCTCAGCGTTCATCCTTTCTTCCCGCTATCCCCGGTTTCTGCTGTTCTGTCTGACCCTGGGCAAAGCAGCTCGCCAGCCCACCTGCCTCATCCAGCGGCCACCTGCCCCTGCCCAGGGCTTGTTCTCGTTCCCCCCATCCTCCTCCTCCTCTCCCCAGCACC
>JAVJGG010000037.1:23945080-23980624 GCA_035590195.1 Aviceda cuculoides | reverse complement strand
GCTTCTTTGGGTAAGTGTTCTTGCCCCAAACCGAGAGAAAGGCCCACGCGTGCCCGTGGGCTGCCGCGTCCGCCGGCAGGTGGCAACAGGCCCCCGTGCAGCGGGCCGGCCACCCGGCTCGGTGGCCGGTGGCCGAGCTGGCCGCCTCCTGCCCGGCTTTGCCGGTGGCGACCCGGCAGCGGGGAAAGGAGCCCTTGCGGGGCGACAGCGGAGCCCTTGCGGGGCGACAGCGGAGCCCTTGCGGGGCGCTGCCCTGCCTGCAGCTCTGCTTTTCCCTCCTCCGCTCGCTGGCCGCTGCGGCCGGGTGAGCTGGGCCGCTGCTTCCCGTCCTCTTCGCTTTCGGCACGAAGTACCGGTTGCTCCAGAGGAAGGTGCTGCAAGAGGTGTTGGTAACTGACGGCTACGGAGCAGTCTGCCCCCGGGAAAAGTCCGTAACTCTCTAAATATCTATATAATTGGTAGCTGGATGGTGCTCCTGAGCGCGAAGGTTTATGCCCTTATCTGTGTTACGCACCTGCGGTCAGTCTCTCTAACGTACACGTGTGACGCTAAGCCTTGGGTAACGCGCTGCTCAGCTTGAGTAAGAGCCTCTCTTCTGGCTGGCTAACGAGCGCAGGTATCGCGTTCGTAGCTGCAACGTGGGGCCGTTTCGGAGTAGCGTGTGCTTGTCACTGCGTAACGAGCTCCAGCCGCTGCTCGGCTTGCGGGGGGGCTGGTGCCGGGGCTGTCGGAGAGCCGCGCGTTCCTCACCCGCAGCTAGTCCGTGCACGCGTGGCCGGTACTGATGCGCTAATCGGGTGTTTGTGTGGGCCCCTCGGACGCCTGCCCCGTGTTTAAGCGTTGGATACCTGCCTAAAATGCCAAGTGGCCATATCTGAGCGTATTTCTGCTTAGCTGAAAATTAAGACCCAAGTCATTTCTCTGCAACAGGTCTAGTTACCCGACTGAAGTGGTAATAATCATTAACTTAAAGTATAAACAATAAATTCAGTGTATTTCTTAATTTCTATGGGCCAAATGCAGCATTTACATTTAAATTACCTTTCCACACTACTGCACACTAACATACGTGTTGATTTCCCTCTTAAGTTAAAAATACACATAAGTGAGTGTAAGTACTTCCCAGTCTGGTGTATCAGAGTGATTACTGGACAGAGCTGCTACGCTCCTCACGCCGTGGGAGTGTGCCAGGTCTGGGACGGTGAAGCCCACCAGAATAAGGTGAGGTTTGGGACTGGAAGGAACCTGTGGCTTGAAGATGCCTGTGGTGCCCTGGAAGCAGACTCGGGTGCTGGACCGGGTCGGGGCGTGCCGAGTTGCTCTGTTCCGAGTTTGCTGTTTTGCTGCTCAATGTGATGTGCGGAGCAGGGGGCCGCAGGGAGCCCACCTGCCCACCGAGCACCAGCTCTCCCTGGAGCTCCTGGAGCTTGGAAGCACAGCTCTCCCTGGAGCTCCTGGAGCTTGGAAGCGGTGGTGGTGTCTGAGGTGGCTGCATGGTGGGTCTCGCTGATGCCCCTTGCTGGAGGATGTCAAGGGGCTTTGGAGACAAGCCACGTGATAAAAAGCGAGTGGAGGCAAAATCAAGTATATATGTCTTCCTTTCTTGGCGTTCAGGTAAAAAAGAGGTTTCTGCCAAAGCTGTGCTGCATTTGGTTTTGTGAGTCAAAACTGCAGCTGGCAAAACACCACATCTTTGGAGACTTTTCTCCTTCTCTCCAGGAGTAGAAACTCCGCAGAGGGCTGCTTGTCCTCGGTTTGCTCCATTCCTGCTGTGGCCTCAAGCTGGAGGGGTGGCCAGACCCACAGGCTTTGGAGGGAGCACGAGAAGTTAAAAATCCACTTTTACATGTTTCTCTGCTCTCCTGATGCTGAGCTGGCATGTGCAGAGCCTGGCCCAGCTAAAAACCCGTGCAGTCTCATGGCTGCAACGGTGCGAAAACTCAGCAGTGGCCGGGCCCGTGGCTGCCTCCCTGGTTGTGTTTCCTCCCCAGTCACGTCTTCCCCATCGCGGGCTGGTCTGGGCATGGGGGAGCTCGGAAAAGGGGCTCGTGCGTGTGTGCTCGTGTGCGTGTGTGTGTGCGTGCACAGCCGGCGGCAGGGCCGTGCTCCCCGCCGGGAGAGGGGACGGCACAGAGCCACCTCGGAGGCTGGCGCGCGGTGATGGCAGGGGCTGGCTGGGGGACATCCCCGTGCCTGTCCCCGGCCGAGCGCTGGGCATCTGGAGCAGGTTCACTCACTGGGTCTCTGCAACACGGCCGAGCCTGGCAAGGGGCTCTGGATCCTCGGCGGTGCCGGAGGTGGGGGCTGGCAATGGGAATGGGTACGCCCGGGCTGCTCCGTCCCGGCTGTGCCAGAGGAAAGCTCCCTCCAAGCCCTGGAGCTCTGGCTGAAGATTAAATCAGCCCCAGTAAAGATTTATTAAAGATCAGTGGCCGAGGTCAGGGGAAGTATTTGGATGTGGCTGGTGGCCCAACTCTGTCCCCCACGGGATTTGTGACTTCCATGAGGGAAGCGCTGAGAGCTGTAGTGGTGGGCACACGGCTGCTGCTGGGGCTTCCCGATGTCCGTCGTATTGTGCCTCTTCCCTGGCATCAGCCGGAGCAGCCTTTTGCAGCGTTACAGCATCGAAGCTGCCTGTGCTAACGAGTTAGCACAGCTTATTGATCCCGGCGGAGAATGGCCCCTGAGCAAAGCCTGGAGCAGAGCCGTGTCTTCCTGCAGAACTGGCTGCTGCTTTGGTCCTCTGAAGCCAATGAGAGCCTTTAGCCGTGCCTGCGCAGACGGTTCTGGCGCCTGAGGAGAGAGGACCGTGGAGTCGAGCTGCTCTGGGCTGAGATCTTTATGGGCGGGCTGGGGACAAGTGGACAGGACGAAGGGCAGTTTCTGTGCTAATAACTTAAACTGGTGTGGGTGCACCCAAAGTACGCGGTCAGGTCCGTACCAAGGGAGACGAAGGCGGAACAGGGAAGCCGCAGTAGAACAAAGCACAACCCCATACAGCACTTTGGGCGGTGGAAGTAGCGGTGTGGGCAGCAGGGCACAGACCCAAACCAGGCACCCCCCGAAGGGTTTTAGCCCTCTCCTCTGGTACGTGGCTGAGCCCCATCGCCTGCCACCCCGGAGCGACGGCTGCTTCTGCCCTACCTTCCCCAACGAAGGCGGAGGTGGGCGCGTGGGAAAACACCAGGAACCCTTCCCGCGCCCTGGCCTCCCCTGTGCCGGAGCCGTGGGAGCGGCGAGGGCCGACCGGAGGGCTCCCCGCTCCCGGCCAGCGAGAAGGGCCGTGCCGCGCCGCGCCGCAGCATCGCGATACCTGGGGCGTCCCTGCCAGCGGCCCCAGAGTGACCCCGTCCCGTCGGGCTGCGTCGTGATGGCGGCGGCGTTACCGCGTCGCAACCTCCTCCTGCCCGCTTCCGCAGGGTTTACTGATGGTTCGCGAACAAGAGAAGGTGAACCCCAGAGCAAAGTTGTTCCTGTGGGCATGCTGGGCGCGAGCGCCGTTTGTTGTTTTTTCTTTTTTTTTCTTTTTTTTTTTTTTCCCCCAGCACTTTACGGAACAGAAGGGTCCTCTGGCCCCTGTGAAGGGCATTTGTACATGTGGGAGTTCATCCCTTGGAAACTGCTGCATTATTTTCAGATTGTATTTCCAAACTTGAAGTTGGTTGAATCACCAGGGACCATTAAGGAAGAATTCACTGTATTTTGGGGAACACATCCTTCAATCTTTCTCTTGACTGAAGCTGGTGACGCTTTTATCTGAGAAAGGCAAGGCTTTAGATAAGGGTTTCAAAGCACTTTACAAGTGAGCTAAAGCTGGTTTTTGAAAGATGGACACTTTTGTCTGCACTACATTGTAGAACCATTCAGAGGTTCCCATTACTGAGATCTGTACAAAAGGGCTATATGAGATTTTTCTCCACCAAGATTTCTGCCAGAAAAGAAAAGGGGAGAGGAAACTGGAGGCAAACTCACCGTTTGGGTGTTAAATATCACTTGACTCTTGGTATTTAGAGTCCCCTTGTGCCTTTAACTTGGTTTACTACCTCGCTAGTTACCAAAAAGGACGTCGAAATGTGTATTTATGGCCTATGCATTGCACTGTAGTTATCTGCCAGGTCCACTTGAGCACTGCCTCTTGAATCTAACAGCATATGCAAATCAAAGGAGGGTTGATTTGCATGTTTATTTGCATGTGCGTGTACAGTTCCATTTCTGGATGCAAACTGCTTGACACAAAGATGGATGTGATCCACGGGCGGTGCCGTGGCTGCCGGGGGGTAAAGGAGCAGCTGAGGCCGTTTGCTGCGCTGCCCCGGTGCCCCTCGGGCAGGGGTCCCCGGCGCCCCGCCGGGGTGGGGGGGCTCAGCTGCGACCACCCCAGGGCGGGGCACACGTGGGGACGAGCATCTCCGCTGAGACCACCCCGCAGATCCAGTGGTCCCCACGTCGCTGGTGAGCTTCGCGAGCAGGCAGCGGTGTTTTGGTCCCGGGTCCCCCGGGTCAGGGGTGTGTGCGGGTGCCTCGCTGCTCCGGGCCACGCTGGGGGGGTCTGTCACCGTGACCCCGGAGCAGGACGATGCCTCGTTGCTGCACCTGCCCCAGATTTTACATACAAAATAACTGTGTTTAAAAAAAAAAAAAATAATTAAAAATCTAGTTTGGCCGTTTCCAGGTATTTTGCAGTGTGTTTTTGTCCAGATGCCAGGCACAGTTATTGCATTGCACAAGAACTAAACTTTCTCCAGAACTGTTTGTTCAGCATTTCTTAATACTAAGATTTGGGTATTTTATTAGAAGGGAAAATCAGCAAAGAATATATGAAGAGTATGATAGTGAGCAAATGGTTTCTAAATAATTTTTCCTCCAGCTTGACTCTAAATCTTATCCAAGATAGTTATTACAGCTGCAACTCGCTGTCCTTGTCCCCAAGATCAGAAATCTGGTGCATTTTTGGTAGAACTAACTCAAGCTATGGTGTCAGTGAAGGAATGAAGCTGATCTGTAGTCTGGGAGGGGAACTTAATGTTATTTTTCTTTTTTAAATAGGTTGCTCTAACTGGAGCAGCCTGTCGTTTGTGAAGTATGTGCATCATAGCGTATCACCTCTGCTGCAATATTTTTTTTATGGAAAATTTGATGACAACATTACTCTTGAGCGATACCGTGAAGAGGGGCCAGGAATTGTTGCTTGGCTGAGCAGGAACAAATGCAGTATTTCACAGCGCACATGTGGCAGCGCCTTTGATTTGCAGTGGGACCCATTTATTTTTTTAGACAATATTGGCTGGGAAAGCAGTTCCCATCGATTCCTCCTCAAGGACTCTTTTTTTGTTTTCTTCTTTTCAAGAAATGGTGTTTCCTTGTAAAGCACCGACTTTTCCTGAGGTAAAACAGACCCGCCTGAGGTGGCAAATAGCAGGACGAATTAAGGAGTTTCTATCCGCAGCTAACGAAGCGGCACACGGATGCGGTGCCTGCTCTGCCGGGTCAGGGGCCAGCGGAGGGTCCGGCGGCGTCGCCCCATGTGCTGCCCCAGGCTGCCGGGGGGTCCCTGTCCCCCCAGTCCCAGCACGCAGCAGCACCAGCATCTCCTGCACCGGTGCCGAGGGGCATTTGTTATCGTGAGGCATCGTGAGATGGAGAGATACAAAGTGCTGGAGGTATCGGTGATCACGTAGCGCTTCTGTGCAGTTTTTACCGTCACAAAGGCAGGACTGAGAGCAGCTGCCCACGGTGGGGTCGTGCGGGGAAGGGTCTCGGGACAGAAGCACGGCCGAGGGTGTCGGAAGACACGTATCTTCTGTCAGACCAACTGACACACAGACGAGCTGTTGGATGTGCGATAAGGTGAACGGCTGGTTGAGGAAACAGAGCGATTAATTCACTACTTGCTGGTAGTGCTGCTCTTAAATCCTGACCCCCCTGCCATGGGAGAACGGGGACTCCTGACCCTCCGGAGCCTCCGACCCAGCGGGGGCTGCAGCAAAGCACCCAGCACCCAGCGCCCGGCTGGGACCGGAGCTGCACGCTCCTGGGAAGCGTTCCTGGGAACGGGCGTGCGCCAAGCTTGCGTTCAGTACGACAGCGTCAAGGAGTAAAGTCTTAATTACATTTGAATGTGATGAGTATGAGCGCATCGTTACTGTTTTTAAGACGCCGTGTTCTCGCAGGGACGCCAGGAAGAACAGGATGGCTCCAAAACCTGCCAGGCAGCAGGAGAGACAGGGCAGCCGGGTTGTCTTGTGTTCAGTTTTGTTCTTCTGCTGTTTTACATTCTTTTATGCCTGCCCTATTATTATATCGTTGCCTTTTATGATAGGATCGCCCACAGTAAACAACAAAGTTGTTTAAAGGTATGATGAAAGGAGCAGGAGATTTCAGTTACACAGTAGAATAAATGGAGAAGAATTTGTGCCTGGGAGCATCTCCTTCTCCCTTCTTGCAGTTGTTCTCGCAATTGATGCTGTTGGCTTTCTTTTGCTTCTAGCGTTCCTCCTCCATCACCATAATCGCACCTCCTCATACGCAGGCAGGGAAGCTGCTCCCCGGCACCCAGAGGAGCCCCACCTGGTGATGCAGAGTTTTGCTTTCGGCCGTGACTCCCAGGCCCTTTTTGCAGTGAGGGATGGGATTGGTGTTGGGGGGGTGCCTGGACTCTCCCCAGGCTCCGGTGGGACCTGCCAGCATCCACCACAGCCGCAGCGCAGCCGGCACAGCCCCTAGATCTCTCCAACACAGTGTGCTTTAGCCTAGGAGACAAACTGCCAAATACCAGGGGGAAAAAACCCAGTGCTCGTTGCACTGAGTCCACAGCACACCTACGATAACGAGGTGAGAGTAATTTGCGAGAGGATGTGGATCTTGTCTCGCCCATGAAGCTCTCGGGTCTACGGCGGGGTGGGAGCTCGCAGCACCCGCAGCTGCCTTCTGCGCCCTTCAAACGCCAAAACTTGGTGTCCTTGCTGCCCTATAAAGTCTTCGGCTGGGGTGGGCTGTGGCTTCCCTCTGCCCGTCGGGTCTGCAGTAACCCCCTGGGGCTGCTTTCTGCCATTATTTCTGAGCCAATCTTTTCTTTGGGAAAACCAAGGTAAAAATCTCTTTTTCACCTCCTAGAACCGCTCTGGGCTTGACCCCTCGCTCTGTGTCCAAACCCGCTTCCCGCTCCTTCCCCTCCCTGCACCCCGTCAGTGTCTCTTTGGCTTTTCTCCTGCCGGTTCGGGTGCTGTTCGGATCCCCGTGGATCCTGGATGGAAATACAGCCGTACAGCACAACCCGCCTTCGGTAGCACCTTCTCCTGTTGCTGACAATTTACCTGTTGTTGGTGCTCGTGCCTTGTCCCGGTGTTTGAGGCCAGGCTGGAGGGGGTCGGTCTCCACGGCTCGTACCTCTGAGCCCCGTGGGAACGGTGCCGGGTCTCGGCTGTCACGGAGCAACGCGCCTCGGCAGGGCCCGGCACCGCGGGCAACGCTGGTGCGGTGCAGGAGGCGGCGAGCCCGGCGGCGGCGCAGCCGCTTCTCGGACTGAATGGCAGAGGGGCTCCTTCGTTCCCCAGTCCTGCTTTTTCGTGGGCTGAGAGCAGATAATTTTTTCTAAAGAAAAATTGTTGAAGTGCAGACCCAGAAGATGACAAAGAGAGAGCTGGGTGGAAAACACTGAACTAACTGGCCCTGTTCTTCACTGGTGGAGTGAAATAGCGTGGCACTTCTTTAACTTTGCAAATGCTTCTGGAAAGATTCTGCTGGCGCTGAGAGCGTGGCAGTGCCCCGACTTCGTGTCTCAGCCTCACCGAGGACCTGATAGTTTAATGTGAGACTGCTCTGAAGTGCTGAAATGAAACCTTGGCCTCCTCCGGTCATCTTTTGTGTAATTAATTGTCAAGAAATGCTCAGAGGGTAATTTGCCTTTTATTTAGGTGGATTCAATGATTCAATACTTAGATGGATCCAACAACCGTTCACTGTATGTGCTTTAAAGATGCACCTAAGGGCAGTCTGTTACTTGTCATGCTCATAGCTAATGAATGAAAAAATGACATAGAAATGAAAGGTAGAGGAAACGGTGGCAGAATTTAGAGTGATTAATGCTTTGAACCTGGACTTGAAGTGCAGCAAGTGCTTTCAGTCTTGCTGAGTGAATTAAATAATCCAAATTAGTAATACATTTTAATTTTTTTTTTCCTGTGTAAAGACATTAAGGTGCTTTTAGCAAATGAGGTAAAGATTTTTCCAGCCATGTTTAAAACAAAAATGGAGCACTGTGCTGTGGCATGCCCAAAGCCTGCAGCGAGCTGATGGCAGGGGCTGTGCGTAGCCATCCCGTCCCCCACGTATCCTCTCCTGCAGTGCCGTGAGCGTGGCTGCCCTGAAAACGGCTCAGTCAGCACTACTGGTGCCAGCGGTCACCTGCGCGCAGCCATGGGGCACGCTGCGGGGAGAGCAGCGTCCCCTCCCAGTGAGAGCCGGGGCCCGTGGGATGGTCCGGGGCCACTTGGGGGGGTTTGGGGGTGTCTCACCCCGAGCATCCCAGTTCGGAGGGATTTTACAGAGCCCGCTTCTGCCTTCAGCCTGAGCACGGCTGTGGGTCCCTGCAGGCAGCGGTGAGCTGCCGGTCTCTGCTCTGCCCTGCCTCGCTAGCAGCTGGCAGATGCTCTGTTGTGTCGGCTTTGTCGATAAGGGTATATATTAATTGCTAAGGGTGTATACTGATTGCACCCTCATCACTTGTAGCTGGACCGCGTCTGTCTCGGGCCATTTAGTGCGTTTTTTCCTGCCGGATGCCCTCTATCCACGGCACGCTCGGCGTCCAGGGCCGCCCAAATAGCTGTGGCCCCCGAGGGGCTGGCTGCTGCTGGGCAGAGCAGCGGGGGCGAGCACAGCCCGAGTCGCGCGGCGGAGATTTTCCCGAGTGGATGCGCGTGTGCTTTGGAGACATTCCCTGTAAGCATATGTTTCATTTCCTGTGGAGAGGGGAAAGGATTTGCCAGATGAGATTGATTCTTGAAACTGGCAGAGCATTTTTTAAGAAGTAAATTCCTCTGTGTCTGCCTGGCGATAGCTAGTCAGCGGGGGGGAAACTGGCACCAGTTAGGGCCGCTGCAGTCTGTGCTGGGTTTCAGTGCATTCTGGCTTTAGTTTTAATTTTAATATTTTTCTTTGAACGTCTTCCTTCCTGCTCCAGCACGTAACCAGAGCAATATCCCCCATTCCCCCGGAGCTGCAGCCCTTCCCTGGGCTCTCCAGCACTGACGTGGTGGCCGCATCTCGTGGGCGTGCTGGGGAGCCCCTCTGCGTGGCGGTGCCGCCGGCAGAGCCCCCCCGGCTGCCCCCACCCTCCCTGCCCACCGGCTGGGCTCCGGCAGGACACGGCGGCGGTGGGTTATCTGTCCGTCCTGCCGGCCGGAGCAGCGCATCTCCGGCGGGCATGAAGTCCTGCTCCGCAGGGATGTCTGGGAGGCAGGAGAGGTTTTTGCCGAGGTAGCCCCCAGCGCAGTGCCCAAGGTGCTTACGGGGCAGGCTGCAATGCTGCAGGGCGTCTGCCGAAGCCCTTGCAGCCAGGTCTCGCGAGCCCCCGCCGCTTGCCTGCTCCAGTGGGAAGTTGTATTGTAAACTGTGCCTAAGCCGGCCGCTGTAGCAGAGGGAAAAATAAGAGTATTTCCCCAACTTTTGTTAACAACCCCCCCCCCGCCTTGATATACACCTACAGGTTCACTCTCTGTAGAAACATTGGAAACCAGATTTTAGCAGGCCTTAGGGATTGCAGCATTATCCGTCTTCTGTAAATACTGCAGAGCTGTGTGGAGCTGGAAACCTTTTTATGATTGCAGCTCGGCTGAAAAGGAGCACTGTGTTCCTGGGAGCTTCAGGATCACTTCACTTGTCATCCAGGTGGAAGGCAACAGCTGTTAAAGCATTTTGGTTTAAGCGTTTCGTGAAAGCAAACTGCAGGAAATAGAATTTACTGAATTTTAGATACATCTCGCGCATTGAGATCAGAGTAAGCATTGCAGGTAAACCAGTAGTGTTCTATACCGTAGAGACACTCCTTCCCTCCCCAGAAATCTTCCAGAGACTTAGGCTTGGAGTACTTGGTGCTACAAAATCAATGGAGATTTGTGTCTTGGAAATGAAGCTCCAGCGCTGGAGCTTATCCCAGCCCTTTAAATCTAATAATGCCCGTTGTCAGCATCCAAAGGCCAGACACCCTCCCGACAGCTCCTAATTCCACCCCGAGTGGCCATCAGTATGAATAAGACAGGTCTCTGTGGACATGCAAATGTGTTCAGTTCTATTTAACAAAGATAAATATCTTAATTAAGATAACCAACCGCCTGGGGGATTTTGAAAATGAGATGAGCGTGAGCTCCACAGTGAGAGCTTGGCGCAGATGCTTTGGCTGCTCTTCCAGAGAAGTCTGACGACCGTGACGGGACGCGGCCCTGCAACTCCGCGAGGGCCCCGTGCTACCGGAGATGCTCCCCGCGGTGAAGGGGTGTCACTGGTGCTGACCCCCAGCCCAAGCCTCCGTACACTGCCTCAAAGCAAACGCGCTCGTTTCCCACCCTGTTTATTGCCAACGAGCAATAAACAGTCTCGACAGAGCAGCTTTAGCCATCCCCTTACGTGCTGCCGGTGAAGGCTGATGAAACTCGTGGTGAACTGCTGTTTTCAAGCTGTCGTTGCACCCGTTTCTTCATCCCGTTCATAAGCGCCTTTTTAAAAATTGTATTTTCAATAACGAGCAGGCAGGTGCCGAAGCCCGCCGGAGCCCTGCCGTGGGGCTGGGGGAGGTCTGGGCTCGCGAGGGGCCGTGGCAGCGGCGTCGCTGCTGCCGAGCGGCTCAAAGGCAGGAGCCAAACACCCGAGACCGGGAGCATTCCTGGCGTGGGCCAGCGGCTGAGCCGGCGCTGAGCCCGGGCGAGCGGCACCGCTGCAGGGCAGGAGGGACACGCCGTAAAAGAAACCGGCTGCAGAGTCAGTGCTAACGGGATTGACATATTTTGGCTTATTACTTGGCTTTTGAGTGCTCCACAGGGCTTGCGAAGAGGAGCGCGATGGGCTCTTGGGACAGCAGCAGCCTGTCCCAGCAGGGGACTTTGTGTCGCGGTGTTTCTCCAGAGTGTTTTTGCAGGGGAGGGGTGAGCCGGCTCCGGGCTGCGAGCTGAGGAGGCGAGCTCGGCGGCAGCACCGGGGCTGCCTATGGGAACGGCAGGCAAAGCCCTCCCGCCTGCGATGGGCACGGACAGAAAGTCCAGAAAGTCCAGTCCGCTCCTCCGGAAAGGAGGCTCGCTGATGCTGGAGGAGCTGAAGGAGGGAGCGAAGGAAAGGGAGCGCGGGCTGCGGGTCAGCGGGAATGTTTCAGCACGCGCTGCGCTGGGACCGAGGAACGGTGAGCGGGGTCGGGGTGCGGTGCTAAAGGCAGGGGACCGCGTCCCGAGAGAGAAACAGCGGCAGGGACGTGGAGGCAGGGATGGCTGTTCCACGTTGGAACGACAGAACGGAAAGGCAGGCGAGGGCGTGTTTGTGTCTGCTGGGGCACGAGCACGAGCCCAGCTGGCAGCGGCTGCTGGGGCACACTGGGAGCCCCAGCCTCGGCTCGGCTGTGCCGGGGTGGTCCCGCGCGGTCAGGAGAGAGACGCCGATGCGGGCCGAGGGGGAGGTCGCCTCCTTTCTGCTCTCCTCGCCGCTTTGAAACGTGAAGGTCAACTCGTGCGACGTGGCTGGTGCGCAGCTGCGGGGAGCCCTGCCGCGGTGCCGCGTACCCCTGAAGGCGGCCCCCGCCTCCTGAGCCCAAACCGCCGCGGGCGCCGGCCTCTCTGCAAAGCGCGCCTCGTCCCCGGAGCCAGGCGCGCTCAGCCGCCGAGACGCGGGCTTGCGTTCCTTGGCTGCGGTTTGGAAAGCTCTGCACCTTCCCTCCGTGGCAGCTTACTGTGCTGCTCGGCAGAAGGAGCTGGATTATTCCTTGCAGGAGCGGAGCCCCAGCGTAGCAGCTTTCTCTGCAGTGCCGAGACCTCCTAACTGCCCCGCCACTGAGATGACTGAGGGTGAGGGGGCTCTCAAGAAGCCTCCAGGGCGGGATGCAGCCTTTTTTTTTAAAAGGAAGAAAAAAAAAGTCTTACGTAAGTCAAAACATCTGCTAGTGCATGACTAATGCCTTCCCTTCTCCCTCCTCCCCTGGTGTGGTAGCAGAAGTTCACTGGAATTGTATAAATGATTGTTTCCTGTAAAAAGTTATACATTGTTCATAGGTCTTTTGGGGACAAACCTCGCGTTCAGCCATCCATTACCTCGCGCTGTTTACTAATACCTTTGGATCCAGCTGACGAACGCTCTCTGCTGCCCTGCTGCATTTCTGAAATGAGCTGATAACAACAAAGTCCAAACCTATTGTCCCCGGCCTGGCTGGTGGGAGGGTGGCTTTATTCCTGCCAAAGCCAACTTAGCTGGGACAATTATCTACGTTTTAAAGCAGAGGTTATCGATCTTGGCGTTGACAGCCGAATTAGCCGGGGTCTGCCGCTGAGTCAGGGTGCTGGGCGCGGCACGGCGCCCGTCGGCGTGCCCGGTGCGGCGGCACTGGCCGTGCTGTCCCAGAGTGCCCGGCCTGCCGGCGGAGGTGTCCGCGCCTTCCCCGGGGAGCTGCTGACCGGCAGCGAGTGCGATGACAGAACTGGGGATTTGCATCTCTTTTGGTTTAAGGATATGCGTTGGCAAGCTCCGGGTAAATGATGTTATGGTTGGTTTGTCTTAGGAAAAGTGCAAGGAAATGTTGTAAAGACCTCCCGGCTAAACTGGCCTCAAGACATTATTTCATTCAAGTGGAACTCTCCCACTCTGGCAGTGCTTCTCTGCAATATCCTTCTAACTTTGCTCACTTGTTTGCCTCTTGCTGGTTTAAACCCTTGATGGGTCGGTCTGGCCGGTGCAGCGGGAGGGCAGGGACCGGGAGGGGACGAGGGGCTCCCTGCCCATCTTTTGCTGCTGGGAGCAGCCCCAGCACCCAGCTCGGCAGTGGGAAACCTGCAAAGCCTCGTGCGGGCAGGTGCCCTCTGCCCAGCCGCAGGCTGCCGACCTCCTGCTCCCCTCCTGCATCCCAGCGGGAGCACTGCTGCTGCCAGCCTGCCCGGTACCACCCAGCGGGGAACTGGGCTAAATCACTTTTGTGTTGAAATTTTAATGATCTGTCTTGCTGGAGTGTTGTTCTTGTTTTCCTGCATGGATCTCTCAATTCTGGACATTTTGGGTCTGTGTCTCTCTTCAGACTAGCGTGAGCTCACGTGTCCGTGGCAGGAAGGCTCGGGGTGCCAGCAGGGATTCCTCGGCCTGAGGTTTCAGGGTCTTTTCTGAAAACGAGCTTCTTGGCACAAAAAGCTGAAGAAGTGGGAGCGTGTATGTAGTGACCGCCGAACTTCTTTGAGAGGGAGTGACTCCACAAATCTGCGTTCAGCTGAGTGAGGGATCTGACAGCATGCCCGGGTCAGACCTTTCCGTCTGGCCCCAGCACAGGGCACCCCAGCACTGCTGCTCCAGTGCTGGGGGACTGGGGGACTGGGGCTGCCTCTGTGGCCGGGCACGGGCAGGGCTGGGGAGACTGGGCTGGTTTGTTTCTTGCAGCCGATGCCTTTCCCCTGAGCACTTGTCTTCCCTCGGCCGTGGCTGAAGCAGCTGAACGGCTGCAGCGTGTCTCTCTCGTTTCCAAATACTGCACTGCCACAGGACGTGCTCCGGGTTTCTGCTTTCCTGTGGTCTGGGAGGTAAACTGCTGCTAGCATTACTAATGGGCTTCTGCTTTTAGCCTGAGTGCTGCGGGCTCCTGTACCAAGGTAGAAATCATGGAGTCAATTAAGTAATTACCTGGTGTTTCAGTTGTCAACACACGAGGCTTTTTGATTTTTACCGTTGGCGTCAAACCCTACATGCGTCTTACCCCAGACTCGTCAGCAATAATTTGTCCAAACCGCTCTGCCCCGCGGGTTCGGGGTGGGTGCATGGGGCGATGGGCGGGAGCCGGGCACCCTCCTGCCCCTGGGAGCTCGCCCTCCCGCTGCAGCTGGGCTCGAGGGGTGGCACAGGGCACCGTGCCGGTCACCGCTGGCTGGCGGCACCCGGCCGGGCTCTGTCCCGGCGCTTTCTGACCGGTGCCTAGTGCGACCCGGCAGAGCCGGGGCCGCGCTCGCCGCTGGCGCGGAGCGCGGTCCCTCGGGCGGCAGAGCTGCGCGGTTGTGCTGCCCAGGAGAGTTCAGCATTTCAGTCAACCTCTGGACCTTTCGGAAGAATGGGCTTTAAACCCTGGCCGTTTCGTCACCGTAGCAGGCCACAGCTCGCCACGGGGCAGCTCTGGCTGAGCCTCCAGTACCGCTCAGCCGAACGCGAGGTGCGAGTCCCGAGGCTGCCGATGCTTTGGCACGTTCCCGACAGGACAAGTAGATCAGCGCGGAGCTGCGCCGTGAGCGTCTTCATGCTGTGCTGGCCAGGAGGAGGGGGAAGACCAGAAGCAGATGTGGCAGCGGACCTGGCTGTCCATCGCTGGGTTTGCCGTCTCTGCCATGCGGAGGAGCGCCGGCGGATTCACGGTGCCCGGGCAGCGCTGCGTGCACGGGGCACGCATGGAGAGCGACCGGCCCCTGGGAAAGGCAATGCCACGCACTGTCTGCACAGGGCAGGAATTTGTGGGAAGGCTTCAGAAATCCAGGTGGCAGGTTATGCTTTGGAAGCATTAGTCAGAGTACGTTTTCTCACAAGCTATGACACAGTTTGTACCTCTGGCTGAAAGCCCTGTGGCACTTCACCGTGCGTGGGACCTGCCTCTGCTGCTGGAGCATCCGCATCCCAGCCGGCATCACAGAGTCCTGAGCACAAATCCTGCAGGGATCCAACTCACTTCGCTGCAGCTTTTACTTTCAAACAGTTGTGATGTGTGTGAGGTTCTCCAAACGGATACGTTTCCCTACTATAGGAACAAGACTGGTTTAATGGTTTTGGTTTTTCTCCATAGAAAAATGTTGATGTTCTGGGTCTCCCCAGTGTTGGCAGCAGCTGTCAGCTCGATATCCAGACGATGCGTTGGCTTGTCTCCTCCATCCCAGCTGAGGAGCTGCCCTGGTCCTGCTGAGGAGGCTCCATCCACCAGCGTGCCAGGACCACCCCCCACCCCCAGCAGACAGGTTTTGGGACAGTTTCTGTCCAAGCCCCGAGCGTCCCTGTTCCTCCTTGACTCGTCCACAGACAGCCTGACCCCCCGATGAACAGAGCCGGCAGGAGAGCGGTCGCAGCCCGCCGGGGGAGGTTTCCTCTGCACCCCCCCAGAGCAGGCGACGCAGGCGAAGGGGGAGTGGTGGTTTCCTACCGCAACGGGGGGCACTCGCTGGTGTTTGCAGGCTGGTGCTGAAGTAGGGAGGTGACTCGGGAGCGTGGAAAACGCTGGGGAGCGGCTCCACACCAACAGAGGATGTCGAAGAAAGTTAGTTATTTTGGGGGGGAAAAAGGCAATAACAAAAATACTTTATTGATCAAAAGCTTCTTTCAGTAATTTTATACACATGTGTGCACGCACACACACATACATGGCCGTTCAACTGACCATCCCAGCAACTGAGCAGGGTCTGTCTTGTGCCAGAGATCATGCTCCTGGGTTTATTCGGGGAAAAATGGGATGAATGCAGGTCTGCCAGGAAGGTCCGGCATTCAACTTGGTTAAATCATTTAGCGAAATATTTACTGACAGCCTTCAAAGTCCTGGATCGGTCTGTGACAACAGGCCAGTTTCTGCTCTTGGCTGTGTTCGCTCTTCGTGGCACCGAGCGGGTCCCGGCAGCGGGTCCCCAAGGGCAGCGGCCGGCCCCGGGTGCCGGGGGGGTCCGGCAGCCCCCGTGGCCGTGGGCTTTGCTCTGCAGCTGCCTCCGCAGCGAAGCCCTGCAGCGGAGACCGGCCCCCGGGGACGGCAGCGACCTGCGCTGCCAAACCACGGCGGGTTGATGCCTGTTGTAGCTTACTGTACGCAAGGGCTGGTGGGGATTCCTCATCCGAGGAGTAACTTGCTCCGCAGGTAGAAGCCCGTTCTGTACAAATAACAAAATGCCTTCAGCAGCCTGGGGATTTCCCCAGGCGGACTCTCCCCCACGTCCCATCGGGGGCTCAGCCGAGCGTGGGACAGCATCACACTCGGTGACAACGTGCTCGTCCCCAAACGTGCCGTGTTTGATCCGATTCATGGAAAATCGGCTGAGCCCGTGTCCTGCCGAGAAGGGTTTTACCTTCCCCACCGTCTGACCTTCCCGTCAGGCACCCGAACTGCACTGAGAGCTGCGCAGCGAAGCGGGAATAAGCTGGCTCTTGCTGATAGCTGGGTTTTATGTCAGTGCCTGACTGTAGGTGAAGCGCAGGGGCTTTTTATTGCAATACTGTTTACAGTTTTTCATCCTTCAGAAGAGAAAAATTATCCGCAGAGCGCCCAGCTACCTCCTTCAGCTGCAGCCGGTGCCGGGTACCCGCAACATAAACCCCAGTGTCACCAGGTTGGTTTGTATTTCCCAGGCGAGGAGAGCTGGTGAACACCGCCCGTCGTTTTCCTAGCGGGACACAGCTTTGCGAAGGCTCGGTGGAGCTGGCGAGGGTGAATTACGACCCGGGGTACACCTCAATATTTTGGGAAGCGAACGCCCCTCGCTGCCCCGGAGGCACGGTGTGAGCCCACCCACGGGTGCGGGACGCGCTCTGGCAGCCGAGGGTGCAAAACCGTTCTCGGGTAGTTTCAGTCCCTTCGGTACTGCTTCGGTTAACTGTTGCGATAAAAATAATTTCTCTTGCACGTATTCCTTTAAAGTTTTACGCGTTAAATATATTTAGCGTAATTAGTGAGGGTCAAAGGAAAAACACAACTTTCGAATCTTGAAATTTGGTTTTTTGGAAACAGATTTTATTTGACTCCAGACTTTTTCATGTCGTGTTTTCTTAAAGCTTTGCATGAATTCCCCTGATTTCAATCAGAGTGTTTGTATTGAAAATTTGTCACACTGATTCCCCCCCCGCCCCAGTGAGGAATGTCACCTGCCTTTTTTTTTTTTTTTGACAGTTTGGTCCAAATATTATTTTCCATTGTCTGTCTCAATCTGTCTGTTCCACGTCCTTGAAAATTGATCATTGAGGATATTACTCATCAGCACATGACAGTATTTCTGTGGTTTAATGTAAAGTTTTTCCTTTGCAAAGCAGCTTCATAGGAAAAAGTTTGGATCATGGAGGACTGAGAACTAATATTGCTCTGTTAAGATAGGTCTGATTAGTTTACCTTTACAGCATCCCTGTGGTGCAGTGAGGTATTATCATCCTCTTTACAGATGGAGATTGGTGTCACGGCGAGATGACATCCTTCGAACAGAGCTACGGAAGGTGCAGCAGGGCTGCGGACAGAAAGTGCTATCTTGTGAATCCCAGGTGGATGCCCTAGGAAAGCCTTTCTCCTTTGGAAGCAGATCCTTAAAACTTACATCCATCCATCCATTTCTCTTTATAATTTATTTCTGCTGTACGTATTTCTGCAAATATGATGTTTTGATCTTTTTTTTTTTAAGCCTCCTTTATGTTCTGGGATTATTTCCAAGTAGCTGTCTAATCAGATTTTTTAACTGTTTTTATTGTATTAGCTGACAAGTACAGATAAACTAGAAGTTTTTTTAGAGTTTTGATTTTTATAATTGTTTAGTGAAACCTATAGAGTAATCTTCAAATTTTCTGGAGAATGAAATAAATGTAATTTTATGGGAATAACATTTAAAGGGGGATTAGAAGCTTGAAGGTACTTGAGAAAGTGTCCCTGCACAGTCTGTGCAGAGTCTCTGCACAAAGCGCTATCGAATTCAGCGTTTGGTGCATACAGCTTTGATTACCTTCAATAGTGTTTTTCTTCTGAAAAAAAGAGAAAGTGAAGCCGTTGCAGCCGTGGCTAGCGAGCGGCGGGCAGCGGCGGACGGGAAGGGCAGCAGCTCTGAGCAGGGGAGCAGCACGTTCCCGTTTGCTGCTGGTGCCGGTTCCCAGTCCAGGGGCTGGGGGAGCTGGTGACAGCTGTGGGGTGTCTGCAGCGATGGTCTGTGCCGTGGCTTTGCTGGTGCCCGCAGTGGGGAATCCGAAGGTGTTTCAGGGAGGAGAATGGCTTTTGTGCCGTGGCTGCGGGAAAATCACGCTGCATTTGGTTTGCACGGGCTGTGAGATGGGACCCTGGAGAAATAAGTCCCTTCTGCTTAGTAAGATGTATCGTAAACGAATAAATGTCACACTGTCTTGCTCCTGTTTTCTCTATTTCTTGTCAGAACGGGCTCTTGAGATGCATCTCTGCAAGCTGACTCATTCTGGATCTTATTAAAACGTCTCCTTTTGACTCGCACGCCTCTGAAAACCAGAAGGCAAAGAAATGTCTTGCAGACAGCAGAGCAGAAACAATCGGGCAATGTAATTCTCAGAGCCTTCCCGTGTCAGAAAGGGGGCCATGGGATTTATCCTACCTTCCAGCAGCGTAAATCCATCCGTGTGGAAGGGACACCATCTTCCCCCACCTCCTCAGTGCTAACTTCAGCGACTCTCTTTCCATTTCTCTTCAGCGGCTGTTGCCTGCCATCCCTCTGCCTGTATCCCATTAGAAGTTTGCCAGAGAACTGTGATTTACTCCAAATGAAATTTTAGTAGTAAAAAGAATAGAGTTACTTTAATTATTTTTTCCTTTGAAAGTGGGATGGTGAGCAATATTACCTACCAGGCTCCAGTTAATTTGGCTTATAGCCTATTTTGCAGTTATTCACCTACATTTCTTAACTATGCTATTCACTGTAGGCATGGGTAGTGGAAGAAATCATAAATCTTGCTGCATGCTATTAAGCTAAGGAAAACCCTGGGAATCGGCAGCCTTGGCTGGGACGCTCTGAGGCGTTCCCCGATTCGACGTGACCCCCCACACCAGGTCCCCCCCCACCCCGCTTCTGCACCCCCTCGGAACGTGCTGGTCTGTGCACGAGCGCTATTGCTGAGCTGAGGGGCTTAAACCACCGTAGTAGAGTGTGGGCTGAGAACCCTGGTGTCGGGAGCTGGGGTGGGAAAGAGACTTTCAGCTTTTCCTGGAGCAGCTTGAGGAGACGAGGTTTCCACAAAATCAGTCAAATGCACCATTTCTTCCTCAAAGTTATACGGAAAAAGAAGACATCTGTAAGTATTGCTAAGGAGGAGGAACCTGCTTTCCCCTTTTTTTTGTCTTAGTAGCTCACTTCTCCAGAAGAGACTTTCAGCACGATAACGAAGTGTTTTATAGCAAAGAGTATTTTCTGACTACTACCAGTGAGTTGATGTATGAAAAAAGAAGCACTAGTAGTGGGGCTGATTAGCCACAATAAATTATGCAATCTAGAAAACATGTCAGCCACTGAGTGTGCAGGATCTCTGATGGGCAGAAAATCTCATTACTGAGCCGGGGAGAGCGGCCAGGCGCCGTTTTATTCAAAATACAAATGTGCAAATTAGCTATGATGAAAGGCCAAGCTGTCGGAAACAGGAGCTGTTTACATCTCGTTGCAAATGCGAAAGTAGAGCCTGTTTCATTATAAAAGATGTCACAGGCTGGGGATTTGTACTTGAAGACAGTCTTACTTTCCCAATGGGATATTCAGGCTTGTGGCCACGACATCCGACAGTGTGGGGGCTGGATCCGAGCCCCTCCGCGCGGGGCCAGCCCTCTGCACAGCCGGGCTGAGAGGAGCTGCAGGGGCCAACAACAACAGGGATGGTTTTGTTGCAGAAGATGATGTGGAAATTTTCCATATTGTGATGGTAATCCCTCTCTTGTAGAGCTGGGGCTAAGGGACTGGTGGAACCCCCCTGTTTTGTCCTCGTTTCTGAAGACTCCGGCATCTGCAGGGACCCTGGTACCATTTACAGCCAGTTTCAAGAAGAACTGTTTCAAGAACTGAAGAACTGTTAGAAAAAGCACATGTGGGTTTTCTGGGTTTGGGTCTCTTCAGCAAACAACTTCACCCAGCAACAGTTTTTCTCAGCCCCAAATTAGTTGTGAATTCATTTCAAATTACCCAGATGGCACTGGTTAGGGAAAAAAATTAGGAAGCAGTCTGTGGGACGGTGTCTGCTGATGCAGTGTTTCAGCAGCTTCGCACGAGGCGCTGGACACCAGGCTTGGCTCCCTGTCCTGCCCCCGGGCCGCCAGGTCCTCCTGGTCCTGGTCCTGGTCCCGGTCCCGGTCCCGGTCCTGCCCGGGCCGTGCCGTGGGGTGCCCGCGGCTCCAAGGCTCTCCTCGGGCAGCAGAGCGTTCACCCACCCGGCGGGTGCCCACTCGGTTGGTGCACAGCGGAGCAAACCCCCCCGACCTTTTTCTACTCTTGGTTTAAGGCAGATTCACACCTTTCGCTCCTTTTTGTGTGTGGTTGGTTGGCAGTTGACCGGAGAAGAGCTTTGCGAATCCCAGTCGTCAACACTCTTCCCGTTCATCCCAAGCTATTAAATACTTGTACGCTGGTTTTAAGCAGTTACTCTCTTTCTCCCTGGAGTCAGGTGAATTTCAGAGCTGGGGGAAGGATGACTCCTACATAAAGTTTCCCTATTCAGTTAAATTCAGCAAGGAAGCCTCTCTATAAATGTAAATGATATCCAGCAGTAATGCAGGAGTTATGTGCCTTCAGGTCTGCTCTACGGGAAGGAACCGAATGGTTTCTTGGAGGCTGGAACAGTTGTCTGTTGTGGAGCAACCACAGGAATAGCTTTTCCTTTTAGTGAAAAGCTCTGAGCAGTATGGAGAAAACTGGCTTGAGTAAAAAATGCAATTTTTCTTACCCCCTGTTTATGTAGAGAAGGAAACACAGTTTAGCAGGTATGAATATATTGTGAAATTATTTACAGCACAAGAAAACTTGGGCATGACCTCTGTGACCATCTGCCACACTGAACTTCCACTGATTTATGCTTCCAATAGATTTTTAATTAATACCATTTCTTTTTTTCTTCAGTAATTATAAGCAGAGCACCAGCTGGCAGCGAGTCCTGCAGAGTGCCATGACGGCGGGAGGAGCCGCACGGCCCAGCGAGTGCAGCTCTGCGGTGGGGAACGAGTGCGCGGTTGAGGGTTTATGGATGAGAAAGGTAATAATGCAGAAAGGCAATAATGAGAAAGAAATAATGCAAGAGCTAGCTATGCTTAATGGCTGGCAACGACGACAACAAGCTCTTTTTGCCTGTTAAATGATTTCTGGGAGTCCCAGTCAACATGAGACTGGAGGAGAAAAGAGATGATTCTGGGACTGGAATTCGTCCCGTGAGGCTTCATTTAAAATGGTCTGGCTAGGGTTTTGATGGGAAAAGCGGTGACAAAGGCTCTTGCTCATCCAGTTGCCCAGAAGATGCACAAATAAGCAGGGAACGAGCGCCCATTTATGGTGCCATTAAAAAATGTACAGCCTCTTTGCCAAAGCCTCGGAGGGACGATGGAATTCTCTTCGCTTGTGCCTCTGACAGGACAGGCATCGAGCAGAGAAACTGGGACGGGGATCGGGACTCGAGGCACAGCTGCCATGGAAAAGGAAATTTTGACCACCGCCGTGCCGGTGCCGGCGGCTCGCTGCCGCGTCCCACCTCGCACGTGTGTTCCGTGTGCCGGGCAGGGGCAGCCCGGGCGGCGGGGCGGGATGGGGGTGCGAGAGGGGAGACCACAGCCCCTCCGCTCGTCCGCGCCGCGGGACGACGATTTCCAGATTGCCTGCTGTAGCTGCGCGTGCAGCAGCTGCTTTAAAGACTGCTTAAAGATCGGTTTTGTTTCTTTCACCTTCTCTGTTTAGAACACTTCCCGAGGCTCAGAAATATAAACTTCCTACAGTTTCTCTTTTCTCTTCCCCCCCGCTTTCTCCCAGGAAGGCCGGTGGGACCTGGTGATGCTGGGTTGAGGGGTGCCCCGCTGAACGGCTGGCCGGGTGCGGGTGCCCTTGCCAGAGCAGAAATACCAGGGGCACCTATAGTCAGCAAATTCAACAATGTATGGAAGATTTTTTTCCTACGGTTGGATAGCAGCACATAAAAGCCGGGGACATCGACGTCAGTTATTGTCACTTCGCGATTAGGTCACATGTTAGTGTATGAATATATTTCCTGCTGCTTGTTAATTCATAGATAATTAATTAGCAGATGTGTCTGATTAAATTGCAAATTAAAGAAGGGCAAATATCACACAAGTTCATGTATCCTGATTTTGCAGATAAAGCTGAATGAAAATTTTCACTGAACTTTTTGGTGAGGAAGCAAGTGTTAAACATCTATTATGTTTTGTGGGAAAGGGAGTTACTCTCATTGGAAACTGACTTAGAAAAACACTTTATTTTGGATTTATCAAACTGAAATGTACTCAGTTTTTGATGCAAGAGTCATTACTTGGAAGATTGAATTATAGAAAGGGAAAAAGGCAAACCAGAAGCAGCAGTAGTAGAAGAACTTTAAATTATTGTGGCAATGGCTGGTTAATCCAAACCAATCCTTTTTAAAAATTGTAGATTCCCACCTCCCCTGCCCCAAATTGTACATTTCAGTTGCATTGAATTTGGGTTTGGAAAGTCTGGGAATCTCAGCTCTACCCTAGACAGGAAAAGAGTTTTCTTTGCAGGCTGAGTTATCAATATCTATTTATCACTGTCCAGAAAGGAGGCTTGCTTCTGCACTGCAAGTACCACAAAGTGGTGGGAGCTGTTTTTTCTGCAGGTGTTCTGGTTATAAATTGCTCTTTCTTTCCCTGTTTAGTTTCACTGCTAATACATAAATCCAGGCATAAAGAGGCTAAGTTGACTGGGAGCCAAAATTGCCTGTTCATAGTTCTCTTGTTCTAGCTATTTTACAACCCGTTTATTTGATGAGCAGCAGTTAACTCAGTAAAATGAAGAGATAAATGCATTGTAGGTGACACGCACAGCAGCACGAGGAGCAGCGAGAGCCTTTGCTGAGGCACAGCTAGCAAAGCTGTGATTCAGGGAAATACATCCTCAGTGGCTGCCGGAGACTCATCAGCATCTTGGCGAGACGATGCTGAAGGTGCTGGGGACCGCTGGTGTTTACTAACAAGCAGGCTTGCTGGGACAAACTGCTCCGGCTGGGAGCGTGGGCTGGCGGGAGGCACAGGACAAATTCATGCCCTCAGGGAGCTCCGGAGCTCCGGGCAGAAGGTCCATGATCAGCTGTAAGGCTTGATGGCAAAACTTGTATTCCTAATTAAACCAACATTGGAAAGTGCTTGAGGGGGCCAGAGCCCAGTGGAAGGATATTCACCCTCTCTTCCACTTCTGAGTAATTAATGGTGGGAAAATAAACGATGCATTTTGGAGCAGCAGCAGGTTTGGGGAATGATGTCTTACTCAAAGTGGCCTTGCTGTTGACTCCCTCCTACTGTTTGACTCCTTTGGTGCCCTGTGTTCTTCGGACTGCCTTTGGGGAAAGGGAAATACAAGCCAAAAAAGCTAGAGCAGCTTGTAAAAGAATTATGTGGAATAATTTGCAGATCTGGGAGAACCGCCTGACTTTCAGTCCCTGGCCGTAGTGTCAGGTTCATGGGTGCCACAATTTGATTTGTTTGGGAGTTTGCTGGGTGATGAGCAGGGCCAGAGCTTGAGAGAATGTTGAATCAAGTGCATTTTCAATTATCCAAATTGTTCTCTCCTCCTAGCTAAGCTCTTTTTAAGCAGATTCCGGTGGTGCTGCTGCACCTGCATACCTGGGTGTGAGCTCTGGAGCCCTTTGGCTTCTCCCTTCAGGTCCACACAGATTTACACAAAGCCCATCCCGGCTACAGGCAGCACCTTCCGTGGAGCAGAAATCCCAGCTTTTGTTGAGGTCAAGTGCAGGAAATAAGATTCTCCCCCCCTCTGGTATGTTCACCCAATACAGCATTTTAGACATTGTCTTGTCTTCCTCCAGGGCATCTTATTTTGGCTACCCTACGACTGAGCTAGATGAAATGCTGCTGTGCTCCCATACAACACTTGCCGTGTTTCCAAGGCAGAGGGGATGTTCCTGTGGCTGCCGTAAGTATTTAAAACATAGCCGCATGGCAGAGATTGATTTCCACGGATGTTACCTTGGGGATTTACAGGATCTTCAGTAAATCTGACCCCTGGGCACCCTTCTCCCCTCCCGGTCGCAGCATACAGCACCCCTGCCTTGTGCCTGCTGCTGCTCCTGGTGCCAGCGCGGGGACACCGGCCCCTGGCCGGGGGGAGCAGACCCCGGGCGCTGGATGGAGCAGAGGGAGCTGTGCCACCCCAGCACTGCAAAGGCTGAGAACTGCTTAATATTCTGCATTTTGGTGGAAAGTCAGCAGATGTATGGCACAGGAGGCCAGGAACAGTTTGTATCCAAACTCTGCTCCCGAGTCCTTCAGCTGAAAAAGGCTAAATCTGCGCAGGAGAGCTGAAATACCACCCGAGAAACACTTCAATTAATGTACTGACATTTTTGCCTTTGTATTTCACCTATTTTACCCATTTTTCCTCTGCATGGGAATGCAAAATGTTGTTTCCTATTTGAGAGCTACTGTCTGTTACCTTAATTGCAGCTCTCACTGTGGGTGAATACAGAGCACTGAATGTTGTGCACACCCAGAGACACAGAAAAACTGCACAGGAAATCACTAAAAGAAATTTAGCGCTGGAAAGTAATCTCACGCTGAGAAACAAAGGGTTGTAGCGCTGCCTTTTCTGGTGCTTGGATGCTAATTATGGGATCTTTTTGCTGGTACTGTTTCTTAAAAGCACACAGCATCCTTGCATTTTTGTAAGTAGCTGAATTAGTTTTGTTCAGCTTTTTTTTGGGGGGGTGAGGGTGGGGGAAGGAATTGCACCCAGGCTGAGAACCAAGCAGCCAAACAGAGACTCTAAACCAAAAAGCTGGCAAAAGAATAAGCTGTTGGAGATGATCAAATAGAATGGAAAATATTACAGACCTAACAGTGCGTCTAACTGTGCACAGCTTATCAGTTTGATAGTTTTTATATTGGAATAACTCAGAGCTAGTGAGATTACTCATGATTTTCATAACATTTATTGGATCAGCATCAGCATCCAAATGGGAGGTATCTGCATGTGCTAGAACAACAGCTATCTAGCGTCAACAAGCATCTGCTGTAGCAGAAGACCAAAATCAGCAAAGACTAATTCATTGATGGCGATGGCTTATTATTTGAATTTGTGTCCCTGCCCCGAGTCAGGGCTGCGATGGTTTCGTCTGCTGCCTCCTCTCCCCAAGCTGCCTGTCAAGCAGTCACTGGCATTTTGTGCTGCCCTTAGGTCAGGTCCAACTTGATCAGCATTGGTTTATTATGAAATGCCCGGAGTGATTTTACTCATCGTGTCTGCCTCAAAACAGTTCAAGAGAAAGTTTAAATATTATTTCTGGCTCCTTCAGCCGCTAACTCTTAACAGCTTTTTCATGGAAGTTTCCATGCTGCTCTATAAAACTGTAAGATTTTTTTCCACTGATTTACATTGGCCTGAAAACATTGAAGTAGACAAAAAAAAAGACGAAAAGATTTCATTTGTGCTTTCCAGGCATTTCTGTGTGAAACAACCAGATACTCATGGACCCGTGGCATAGATAAGTAGCAGCAGAAGGGAGCTGACTGCAGTTCAGTGCGGTGTTACCTGCCAGTGTAAGCTCTGCTGGGGGTGATAAATATGTTTCAGCACACGGGCTGCGAACATTTTGACTAACGAAAGGTTATTAGCATTTCCCTAATTGGGAAATGAGGGAATTGTCTTTTGTGCTTGGAAGACAGTGACCGAAGCTCTCGGTGTTGCTGGCTGCACTGCTGCCCATGAGGCTGGTGCACTTTGCTCGCCAAGAAAACGGTAGTGGGGCGGTGGGACCATCACTGAACTGGGGGCTTTTAGCCAACAACTAATGACATGAAGAAAAAAAGTAGCACCTCTGAATCAGCCCCTGCTCTCTGTTGTCTTTGAATCTCACAGTGATTTATACATGTTCGAAAAAATCACAGACATTGCAGGGCTGACCCAGCACCCCCTTACAGACGCTCCGATAGCCCACCCCTGTGAAATCCTCTGGCTGCTTTGATCCCGTGCCTGATTTTTCTCTGGCAGAGGAGTGCTTAGAGCAGCCGGGAGGAGAGCTCAGGCTTCCAGCTTGTTCACCCCACCGCTGCCTCCCAGGGACGTCTCTTCCACCCGGCGGGGCTGGATCCGAGCCTGCGCAGCCTCGTCGCCTTCCGGAGAGGGGTGCCGCTCCCGCGTCCCCCACACCGCCCCGCTGCTGGGCACATCTCCATCTTCCCCGATGGCACGATTTGTCTAATGGCAGAGATCGGTTAAGACATACAAGTTAAGCCCAGGCTTTGAGTGGAAGGTACTCTGTCCCAGGAAAGCTGATTTCATGGCTGCTGAGGTCAATTTTTGTAATGGCTCTTCAGAGAGTTCCTGGGTTCCCTGTTCGACAGGCGCAGGCTTCCCTGTTTCATCAAAGCAAAGGTAAGAGTAGCCTGCGAACACCAGAGCCTAATTAACAGTGCATTTAAATCCCATGTGGTAATGGACGCTCGGCCTGATGAAGTTCGGGGAGGTTTGATGCCGTGCTGAGCGGGATGTGCTCACCCAGCTCGAGGAGGAGGAGGAGGACTGAGGCCGAGGGTCCTTGTTTGTGTAACGGCAGCTCCGGCGGGGGTCCAGGGTCTGCTGAGGCAGAAGCGAGGCAGGCGGAGAGCCGGAGGGGACTGCTGAAAGGCAGGGAGGGAGGGAGAGCCCTGGGCGGAACCGTGGGCTGTCAGCGGACACGGCTGCCGTCACCTGCGTTGGTGGAGGGACCGGGGGGGGCCGCGGCACCTCGGCTGCGCCCGCTGGCTTCGCTGCGGGCAGACCGGGGCGGGCAGAGGCGACGGCGGCCCCGCGGGACACGATGCCAAGAGAGGGTGACGTCCTCCGGCCGCAGCTTGCAGCGAGGTGAAGGCTGCCCACGGCGCGGCTGTCGCGCCTTCGCCTCGCTCCCTCAGCCGCGCCGAAGCCGTGGCGGGCGCTGCTCCCACGTGCGAAGGACGTTCTCGCCAGCGCGTTTACTCCAGGAAGGATCCCGCTGGTATTTATACAAGCGCTGCTGCAGGCCGATCCGTTCCCCACAGCAGCTGAAGGAAAACCTGCCACGGAAAGAGCAGCGAGCCCGGCGAGCGCATGGATTGCGGCAGCTCCTGACCTTTTCGCAGCCCTGTCGCAGACGGCTGCTCCCCTCCCCGGTCTCCCTCAACACGCTGCCCGCTCCCGCTCGGTGTGGGCTGGAAAAGAGAGAATTTATCATTGCATTATGGTTTCATTTGTCTGTTTGTCCTGCAAAGAAAAGGTGAGGTATAAAACAAACTTCCCTGCATTTGGGGCCTTTGTGTCCTATGCAGAGAAGGGATTCTGTGTGAGTGGACTATGATATGGATTACAATCCAAATAAATAACTTGCTCCTTATCTGAACTTTGAAGGTCATATTTTTGACCTCTCAAAAGAGATATTACAGCATTACGACAAATTTTATTCCTTTTGAAAATGAAAAATACACATCAGGAGAACTTTTCATGGGAGGGCAGTGTATGAAATGCTGTATAATGCAGTGGTTTTGTTCTGGTTGCGTGTTTAGGCATGGAAAAAATGGCAATATAAATTGTAAACACTGAAGCAGTCATTCACATTCACAGCTGTAGATGTTAAAAGCTTTACAGCAGTCATGTGAAGCCCCCGAGCAACCTAACAGATACAGCAAGCGAGGCGCAGGGGTGGTCCTTGTCTGAAGTCGAACGAGTGGGTTTTAGAGCTGGGAATAGACCCAAACTCTCCAGAGAGCCGACGCTGAGCAGGCCAGCGCTGTTATCTGCCAGGGAACAAGGAGCTGAGCAACAAACAACGGCAGCGATGCTTCAGCAGCCGCTGATCAGGTGCGTGCTTCGGGCTGAGCGCTGAGTACGCCGAAACAGCGGTGGGAAGCAGAAGGTCCTGGTGCTGGCCGACGGGGCTGGGCCGGTGGGTGCAGAGGATGCCCCGTGCTGCCAGCCGCCGGGGAGGCCAGGAGAAGCTGATGCACCAGCACGTCGGTCGCTGTGCCGTCCGCTGCTCGAGCAGCAGAGCAGGGTCATTGCTGCCAAGGGCTGCGCAGAGACCCCCAGGGAGGGGAAGAGGCTGTAAAGTGCACGAGTGTCTTACAGGGCCCCAGTGTCAGCTGGAAATGCCGATCATCGATTTGTAAACCGCCACTAAAGATGAATTGCAGTTTAAATTGGATTTTGTAAAAGCAGCCATAAAACATCTTGCCACGCAATGCCAGCTCCTCTATAAAGTGCCTTCTGCAAAATGCCCCGATGCTGTGCGCTTGAGACAAAGCGGTGGGGGTCGTTGCTGTCTGGTCGTTCTGTTCGCTTGCAATGCGCTAGCTTGCTGAGTTCACAGCTCTCTGAGGAAATGGTGGGAACGCAGAATAAAATGTCCTGGTGTCAGGGGTGCGTGGGCTCCGCTTCTGCAGTTCTCCAAGGGTGAAGCATGCAGAACACAGTGATTTTTGGTCAGGTTAGTATGCTGAACCAAATGGCATCAAAGATGTACGACAGAAGTATTTTCTGAAAGCCACTGCAAGGAAACAAGTAAGTAGCACTCACAAAGTTTATCATTCCATTCTGCCCCATTACTTCCAAGCTTAGTTACACCATTTAGAGGACATCAGATTGATGGTAGGAGCAGATGACAGCATTAGCTTACCCAGCAGAACAGCCCCTTACTTGTCTCTGCCACACTAAATAGCTTGTTTGGCCAATGTGCCGTTTGCCAAGCTGGTGGTATAGGAAAAGCTAAACTATTTAATAAACAGTTAGAGGCTGTAAACACTTAGTGAAAAGGCTTGTAATTTTTTATGTAATATATTATCTCATTAGAAGTCTTCTATTAATTTCAGGAGGCATTTCATATGCTGCTTGTTTAAAAAAGAGGAGGTCCACATTTGAGAAATGCCTGCAGAGCTGGAGGCCTTTCTGTGTTTCATGCATTTCATTCCCTTGCCCTTTGCTGGGCTGCCAGAAACGCTGGTAATGCTCCCAGCTGTCTCCTCTCCAGCCCAGCTGACTCCTCCGGGATGCACTTCCACCGCCACAGGTCTGACTCCCTCACACCGCTCCGTCCGTCCCCGATTTGGCTTCTTGTGCCACCGTCGTGCTACAAACCAGTGTTCTTTCCCAGGTGGAAAGCACCACGTGAGCTCATTTTCTGCTTGCTAAGGACAAAGCACCCCGAATTCACGGTAATGTACATGGACCTCCAGATTTGCTATTGATGTATTTCTTACTTTTTTTTTTTTTGTCTTTGCTTTTTTCAAATTTAAGAAGATTGAGCAGCATCTTTTATACCAAAGTAGGCACACTTTATTCCATGCTGTTCTTCACTACATGCTGTTCTCAGCTAAAATACTCAACAATTAAATGGCACACACACTGGACAGAGGGTCCTTTTCTTACGGTGCTGGTGAGCCAAGCACTGCCGTAATGACCACCCGCCCAGCCTGACCCATTTCACGTGTGTTCTTTTCATTGATCCTATGAGCTGCTAACAGCTGAGCGGCGCTTGGCATCGCTGGTTGACTGACAGCGTCTAGTCCAAATACTAAAACTGCATCATCTCACTGCCATGAAAAATCCTTGAAGCAGAAATGTTAAATTTCTTCAGTGCCTCCTGTCTCTGAAAAGGATATGACAGAAAACAATTCTGCATAATCTTGTTAGACTAATGCTATTATTTTTAATGAACCATTTCAGATTGTGCCTTGAAGTAAGAAGGGGAAAAGGATAAAATTTCCTGCTTCTGTTAGCTCTTTCTGTTTCAGAAAAGAGAATTTTGGCACAAGCACTAGACATTTGCTAGGAATTAGATGCTGACAGTGAGCATCGGAATGTCCCAGTTCTCCTGCCTGTGAAAACAGAAAATGCTGTCTCTGTTGCAGGGATATTAAGAGGATAAATACATTGATATTAGCGCAGTACTTCAAATATTTATGTCCTGGTATTGCAAGGTGTTAACAGGCTATGGTCTGCAGCAGATCCTGGGAAGGGCACACAAAAGTGTTCGTACCCCTTGAGGACATGCGAAGGAAGCACCACCACGCTTGCGGGAGTTTTGGTCTTGCCCCATCCCAGGCCAGTCCTAACACTGGGATGTGCAAGAAGAGAGAGATTTAGCTTTGTAAAATAATACCATACTTCCAGAATGAACTTTTCAGTAAAGTAATTTATATGTCTCGTTTAAACTCTTCTCTTCAGCTTCATGCCTGAGAAGTCTGTCTGCATTTTTTTCTAATAGTCAATAGGAGTTCTTAAATGACAATCTGGGTAATAGTGACTATTATTAGAAGATTAAAGCAGCCAAATTGAGTACACTCTGGAGAGACTTTTGATCCCAGCTTTACGCACTTCTTTCCATATAAAACTCTAATGGCAGACCTTTTAAGAAGCACTGGTAATGTGCTTCGAAAGGGGGGGTGTGTGGTCTGAAATACCACTGCAGCCAGAGTGACTGCTAACTCCTTTTGATTCTAACGCTGTAGTGTGAATAGACAAGTTCTCCCCAAATATCGTCAAAAAAGAGAAGAGCAGCAGCGAGCCCCTCTCGTGCTTGGTTCACCCTGAGCGTGCCCCTGGGAGCTTTCCTGCGGGTCCTCAGCCCGCGCCTGCCCCAGAGCGAGGGACCCCCCTCCCCACCTGCACCCCACCAGGACGGGCTCTCTTGTCTTCTTGCTTCAGAAGGCTGCACTGAGCATTTGACGGAGCAGGGGGAAACAACGTGATTTCTTTTGCTTCTGTCGTCCTGAATTTAGAGGGAAACAGACTGCAAACAGATTCCTGAGGAAAAAAAGAAAAAGTCATTAGTGCTACCAGTTACTATTGCAATAAATGTCACAGCTAGATTACATTTTACTTGGAATCATGAAACTAGGGTAGAAAAGTCTTACTGGATGTTGAAAATACAGCCCTCTGCCTCCAGCAATGACTCTATTTAACCCCCCTGTGTTTGGACCCTTGTAACTTGCTAAATGGCAAAGGTTGTATGTATTGATTAAAATACATCTGTATATGTTTGTAGCTCATAATCTCAACTGCTTACAAAACTTTGAAAGTAGAAAAAAAGACAAAATGTAAATTACCGATATGCTCAGGTGGTATCGTTCTTTAGCTAAAACTATTTATTACAAAAAGATGATGCCGGTTGATGTGCTAGCTGTCACGTAAGTAACCTTTGACACTAAATAGTAAGCTCATGCCGCGGTGCTAAGCCTTCTTGCACACCCATGACTTACCCGAAGGCCGTTACACGCTGCGTCTTTGCCATGTTGCCGCAGGCTTTTGACCGATGCTGTGCGCTCGGCTCGGTCCAGGAAAGAATGAGCAAAGCTCTTTGGATGGGTGCTGGGTCTTAGCTATGCTGCTGGCCCAAACCTTGTCTTGGTTAACTTGTGTTGGTCTGCTGGGTCGTTCACGCTGTCTGCACTGGCAGATATTAGATCTGAAATGCTGTTATTTTGGTTGGCATGGTGAATATTTAATTCAGATTGCTATTGAAAGGATTGCTTTGACAGAGACTTTGTATAGTCTCATCTCAAGAGTTAGTACTTCATAGTGGGATTTTTTTGTTCTAAAATTCTCAACATCAGGCTAAATTTAGTCATGTAGAAAACAGTAAATTACTGCCAACTTTAACATAAGGGCAGAGTTAGGTCAATGTTAAATGTTTGTGAACAATCTTATTCATGGTATTCAGGCTCTTCTCCTCTTTTTAGTTGGGAATGACATGATGAGAAACTTTCCACTGCTTTGAATGTTAAGGAATCTCTGAAAACATTTAGAAACAACCAATTCAAAATGTTCTATGGTTTGGGTTTTGATTTTTTTTTTTTTTTAAGTACAATATGTTCTTCTGCAAATTTCCATCCAATCTACATCCTTGTGTCCCAGAGGCTTGTTTCCATGGTGCATTTGTGTTTCTATCACAATGTCCAGTGACACATACATATGAGAGGCAGATCTTGGTGGAGTATTTCGTTTCAATCTACTATGGGCAGCTGAAGACGAGCCATTCGTCTGTCAGAGAAAAACAACAGTTCTGTAAGCAGCACTGAAGCTGGAGCACCATTTGGGAACAAGCACTTTTTACATTATTAAGTTGTGCCCAACCAGCTGGGGACTAAAAAGTCCATTTAAATGTTTTCTTTGTCTCAACAGTACATATCAAAATAAGTAGCTTTTGGAGATTTGCTTTGCATCAGGCACCTCCTACTAAGCTTTTCCATACATTTCTCTCTGCTAACAGAACAGGGCACTAAGCTTACAGAAATGCAGGTTGGTTCCTACTGGTATTTTAATTTAAATGAGTATTTCAGGGGGTTGAGAGGAGGGTGTATGTTCTCTGTTTTGGTGTTCTGTGTAAAATAACAAGTTGTAACTTGGTAGTTCAGCAAAATAAACCAGTTTAATACTGCTACACCAAAGTCCAAAGTGCCAATAAAACAGCTGGAAGCATTCCTACAGAGGAGGATAACTGTCCTCACTCTGCAGGAGTCCTTGGATTTATTTAAGTTTGCTCCCTGGGACCCGCCATGCTCAAGCAGGCTCCAACTGAGCAGGCAGGAGCGTTTTGCCTGTCCAAATTCTCCCGGCAGTCCGATATGGCTGGAAGGGGGTGAGAGGCTTCCCAGTGCCTCTCCCCACAGTGGGAGAGCTGCTGCGGGACAGCCCACAAGACTGTGTCCCGCAGGGAAAGTGCTCGCAAAAAAACACGCTCTTTTTAGCTGCCAAGACTGGGGGGCATCCGTGGCTCCACCGGGCAGATCTCCAGCTGAAATGTCCTTTGCTGCTTCTAAGTGACGGCTGCCCCTCTGTGGGGTGAGACCCCCAGCTGAGACGGCCCCCAGCTCCCTCCCTGCCGCCCCGTCGTTTCTCTCCAGATCCCCCGGCGCAGAGCCACCACAAACCAGAGGCACTGCAGGATGGTTCTGCTAAACGCTGCCCGTGAGAGGGAGCGACCCACAGCCCTGAGCTCACCCCCCACTGCAGGCTGCGGGGATAATTTGGATGCTCTCTAACTTCCGAGTCAAATGGTTTTTTTGGTATAATGGAGGAGGATTCAGGTGAAAGCACAGGTTTTCCATTTTTTTTGATGCGGTGCTTTTACCATGGAAATAGTTTAAGTTGCTTTTTATTCAGTAGCAGCCTGTTTGGATGGTGCTTGGCTGTAAACTCATTGCCCTTCTTTGCTATTCACCAGTCTACCAAAATAAAAAAATAAACATGTTGCTGTAGTAATGAAATGCTTGTGTCTGTTCCTGGGGAGGATGAGTTAATTGCCAACCAATAAGCTCATGTCAGAAAGTGTGCAAACCTGGAGCAAGATCAGCAGAGTGTGTGAGGGAAGAGAAAGAATAGAAAATTGAAAAAGTACCATAAGAGATTGAGGCATTAATTTTTCACAGCTCGCAGAGAAAGCAGAAGAAACGGATTCTTTAAGGTGAAAAGAATGGGCACTTAAATGGCAATGAAATTATTCTGTAAATTCTAGCACTTTTTGCAAGTGTCAGACAGTAATCGGATCCATTCAAATATATAAATTCAGAGATTCATAATGCGTAAGGCCAGGAGAGACCATTATGATCATTTCTTCTGACCTTCTTCGTCATGTGGGTCATGGAGTACCTTTTATATATATATATAAGAATTATTGAGTGCCAGTTCATGGAGCTTGACTTTATGTGGTTCAAAAAGTAGAATAGCACAAATCAGGATCAAGATTGCGGAAATTACACTGCTACAAAAACTCATAGGAAAAATCAGGCATGCATGCACATGGGTTTCAGATAACAGCATGTTTGAGTCACCAGCAGCTACAAAAGTGAAGTGCTTAAAACAAACCTGTGAAATGACGGAAGCAAAGGGAGGCATTATTGTTCTGCAGACTAATATACAAAATAGTTAAATATGTAGCGTATGTGTGTAAAAACCTCTGCTACAATGAATTTAATCAACAGGAATATTCGTAACAGCGTGCAGCGTGGAATGAAGTGTATCAGTCTATTGCAATGGAGCATTTGCAAGGGGACTGACGCCGTTCCCCTTCAGTGAGCACTCTGTGCGATGGGCACCACATGAGCACCGGTGGCATGGCCTTGGTGCAGGCCTTGGTACATGGCTGGCTTCTGAAATTTGAATTCCACCAAGACAGTGCAATTTGTTTTGCAATTTTATCCTACGTGACTTTGGCAATGTGCTTAGTTCCCCCAAACTCCCAGGCAATTATTAAACCTTCTGAAGCCATGTCGGCAGTACTCAGCCATGACCATTGCTACCTGCCATTTTTTTTTTTGGTTTTCATCCGTAAGGCCATGTATTTTTGGCCTGGGTTGCGATGTCTCCTCTGCAGAAATCAAAGAGTCAAATCTGGCCATGCCCAGGACTGGGGTGATGATGATGATGATGATGCTGATTTCCATGGCAACCCAGCACAGCCCTGTGCAGGCCTGTGCAGAAGGTCGTTCCCATAGCAAAGAGCTGACGTACACCTGTACAGAGAAACGTAAACAGAAAACCGGACTGATTGTCAGGTGGTGGAGTAGGTTAACTGCAGAAGGGAGGGGGGCATTTTTCCAAATCTCATTGACATAGTGTCTGAGATATTTTTTAAATGAACATCTTCTGGAAGATACAGGTGAAGACTCTCACATCTAGTTCATGGGATCACTCAGTGACACACCTCATTTCTCACCCGAGTGAACAACTTATCACAGTGGTTGAGAATTGCATTGCATCCACGAGCTCTCCACGGGAGTTCAGTGAACCCGGCGAACGCATAGAAATCAGTGCCATTATTTTAGCTGCTTTCATAGAATCGTTTAGGTTGGAAAAGACCTTTAGGATCATCGAGTCCAACTGTTCATCGGCTTTGGGGATGCCTGTGTTATAACTTCCACAGGTACATTAAAAAGGGGAGAGGAAGGTGTTGAAAATGCCTGGTAGAGGATGCATCTAGTGCTGAGAAATTACTTCAGTTCATATTCATCCACAGGATTTTAAAACTTCCCAACCGAACGCCATTAGAAGAGGCAAACGGAACGCGTTCTAGCCATGAGGTGAGAAGTTGGCGCTTTTGAGAGGCTTCTCCCAGGCTCCGTACCGGGTTCCTGCCCTGCCCGGGGGTGCGGCTGGGCGCATCCCGCCGGGAGCCGCTTTCCAAAGCCGGGCACCGGGGTTCGGCGACCAGCCGACGGCCGCGCTCCTCGTCGGCCTCGCCTCCGGGGCGGGTTTTGGGTCGACACCTGCGTTTTCCGCCCTTCCCTTGGCGGGAAGAGGCCCTGGAAGGCCGCCCTGCCCTCGCCCTGTGTGGGAAGAGGCCCTGGAAGGCGGCTTACTGGGGGTGGACGCTACTGAGGCGAACCAAAACGGACGCTGCAAAGCGAGCGGCACCGGTGGAGACGGGGCTGAGGCGCCGGCGGGCTCGGCCGCGGCCCGGCGAGGCGGCCCG
>JAVJGG010000037.1:23918115-23944582 GCA_035590195.1 Aviceda cuculoides | reverse complement strand
GCCCGGCCCGGCCCCGCCGCGGGGCTCCCGGCCGTGAGGCCCTGAGGCTGAATTCCGCCCTGGCCTGGTGCCGGCGGTTTGCCTCGACGTGCGCGGTGCGAGGACGTACAGGCGCGGACGACGGGGCTGGCAGCGGGCGCTCGCTGGCCTGCCGCTGGCCTAGGATGTCCCCCCGTGAGCTGTTCGGTGACCTCGGCTTTCCGTTGCAGGCGGTGGATGACTTGCTGCGGTGCGGGATATGCTTTGATTACTTCAGCATCGCGATGATGATTCCACAGTGCTCGCATAACTGTAAGTACGGCGGTAGGAGCACGGTTCCTTCTGGCGCTGCAAGGGCTGTCTGGGAATTCCTTGCTCCTGCGGCACTCGCCCCATCCTGCTGTTGGCTGTCCTAACTTCATGAGTACTGACTAAGTTCACGAAGGTCGACACAAAACTGTTACTGCCTTTTCATTGTAAATCTGTGCCTCCTGTCCTGTGATTAATGTACTTTATGGAGGGGCAGTTAATACATCACTATTGACTGGGTGGTTGCAGTTTAAATTTACTGAAGTTTTAATAAAAATTGCACAGAAACATCAGCTGTGATAAAAATTGCTCGAGTAGGAGCAAAGGTAAACGAGGTACTTGTGGCAAGTCAATAGAGGGGCAGGGAGGTCATTCTGCCCTCTATCCTGTGATTTTGTGGAATTTAGAATTAACACATTTCATGTAAACGCACCTTGCCGTACATTCCAGGAAGTACAGGGGTGGCTGTGGTGGGAGTGTGTCTTGGCCCTGTGACTCCATTTAAGTCTGACTTGTCATACAGTTGACAGATTAAGGCAGACAGGTAGGGCCGAAGAAGGCGCACTCGAAGAAATTTTGAGTGAATTGTTTGCTCTTCATATATCTATCCCAGGAAACACAAGACTGGAGAATGACCTTATAGGCCCTATAGGCTGTCAAAATCCTCTTGCACCTTAGCCGACTGACAGAAAACTATTGAAAAATGTCCTCAAAAAAGAGTTTTCTCCTTTAGAGTTTCAGAGACAAGTCGTCATTTGACCATTTATTATTTACCGGTGTGTAGAGCAGATTACCGATCCTTCATTTCCTTTATAAAACACATAGCTCTTCTACTTGTGGCTTAACCAGCAAGGAAGTTTGCCTCTGAGGAGCTCTTTTGGATGAAAGCTGTGAAGCAGCCAGCAACCTTTCCTTGTGCAGTTATAGCTGCAACCTTCTGACAGCACAAACACATTGTCCGGATTAATGCACTTAAATGCCACCTATTCCTACAATTCTTCGTTTAAGTATCTTTCGTAACATCTTGAGGGCAGAAAAAAATGAAAAGCTGTATGGCAGAGAGCGTTAAGTGTTATGAACTAAAATTTTCCATGCTGCTCTGTCTGCCTCAGGCTGATATTTGCTGGAACGTGGTAGTGAAGCAGTTTACTGAGAGTGAGATTAGGGTGAAGTACATTGCCTTTTCTCACATTAAAATAAATGTTTATAATTGTTTCAGAAACTATAGCACTTCCTTTTCCTTACATGAAGGAGGACATTGTAGTTTGGCAATGAAATTTAGTTTAGCTTGGCAAAACTATCACCATTGAAAACAGCATATTTATGGTGGGGAGCATTGGAAGTTCTCTACAGTAGCTGGTGTTAGAGTCTGCCTGTGACACAGCTGGGTTCAGAGGCCCTTAACTTTGAAAAGAATCTACCTACCTTCTTTTTTTAACAGATCACACATTTAATTTCCCCCTGCAAACTGCAGAAAGCCCAAGTTTTCTACAATAAATTAAGATTTCGTGAAGTATTTTCTACTCAGTTGTCTCTGTGTAACCTCTTCAGTCCACTGAGATTGTACAATTGCAGCAAAAAGCCCTCTGCCATTAATGAGTAATTATTTGCTTGCAAACTTTTTTTCTGTTCCTCTTTTTCTTGATGATCTATTACAGGGCTTCTAGACATCTCTATAATCTTTTTGCACCTATAGCTACTTAAAATTCCTTCTGTGCTCTTTCTTGGGTGACTGGTAGCATTCAGTAGCTCTCTTGACAGCAGGTGTTTAACTTGCACAGTGCTTCGGATTTTATCTTTAGTGACAGAATAAATGTGCCATCCGTATTTCTTTCACATAATGATAGCACCTGAAGATGAATGTCTTCTCTAATATGGACGTCTCACCAGGGGCAGAGTGAATTGTGGCCCTGAGATTTCTTACGCTTTCAGTCTGAGAGTACAAACTCTGTCCATCCATGCTGAGGTGGTGTAAGAGGTTATCACTGCCAGGTCTGCTTCTTGTGGGTATGACCGCTGGCACAGGGGTGTTAAAAAGTGCTGCTCTCCTGAGGAACCCCGATGGCTGAAACCAGCCAGGGGCTGGTGGCAGGCGATGGTTGAGCTCTGCATTCTGTTGCCTCTGCCATCAGGGTGCTGCCCTCCAGCAAGGGATGGAGCTGGTGCTGGGAGCAGCCACTGGCCCCCGTGAATCAGCAGGGTGGGGAAGTCAGAGCCTTTATCTCAAGCACAGCTCTAGGCGAGTGCAACTGTGCAGCCCTGGCCTGGGGCCAGTGTAGCTTGGAAGGTGGGCAGGGGAACCTGGATCTGTTTGACTTACTCGTATAGAAGTGGCTGTAGCCGTTGGAGGGAGCTCTTTTTTGTCATCCAGGATTTTTCTTTCTTTAAACCTGTATTGAAATTACTGCTATGCTTCCACCTAAGCAGGTTTCAGAATTGCTTGCTCACTTAAAAGAACACATCTGGTCTTCCATGTGCAGTGTGTAAACTGTGGCCTTGCTGACTTTTCTCATGCCAAGCTTGTTTTATTCCTCTTTCTTCTCACAACATTGCTAGTTCTGGTTTAAAGTCAACAGAGATTGCTATTTGCTGGCAGTGACTTGTATACTTTCATTCTGCCATTGTCACTAAGCATCCAGTGATGGTTGTCAGCTTAAATTCATACTTTGGGATTCTCTTCTGTATACTGAAATATGGTGCTGTGTCTGAGTCTTATAATTAGTTTAGTAGATGCAGTTTTACAGGTGGGTTTGGTCTGTCAGTGCAGATGGAAGTGAACTTTGTGGCACCATTTAATTCTTGGTGTATGTGCTGTCTACAGTAGACAGACCTCATTAACCCAGGAATGGCAGGCTGAGACCTGAGCCGTGGCAGGGCTATTTCTCCTGTAGGAAGAGGAGGCAAGTGGGGAAGAAGGGGCTGGGGACAGAATTGTGAGCTTCTTGTCTTCTCTGCCTGGGCCCAGAGGCAGGCCTAGGCACAAATGTTAAGATTAAGAGCTTAATTGTCCTTGAACATACTTCAGCTACCCTGGCTATGAGCAGTGATGACTGCAAACATATGTCAGTCCCATTGCTTACTAAAGGTGACTGGGTGTCAGATGTTGGCAGGCTAGATCTGCAAGTTGATTCATATTCATTGAGTTAATTTTTTTTTTTAATGTATTCCCCCCCCCAATATTACATCTTACTATATAATGTAATTTTTGAGTATTTAGATGGATTTGTAGTTTTAAGTGTTGAATTAGTGCATTAATGCTCCTGCTGCTTTTCAGACTCCTTCACAGAGAGTCTTTGAAATATATCTGCTTAGGTAGCTGTTGCTAAATGTGTTAAGTGCTGAGACTGACCAATAATGATCTAGTAAGTGAGCATCTGTTTTGCTGGAGAGTGATGAAACTTTTTGTATCTTGAAGTGGTTATGAAAGCTCATAGATAAGTAGAGAAAGTAGAATAACTTCAGGAATTTACTGTGACAAAATGAAGCTTATGGCATATTTCACCAAAGAGACTATTGAAGCATCCTGTGATGATGGTATGACTTGCTTTTCCTGGGAAACATTGAAGCCATCTCTCAGTTAGCGTTCCAGTGCTATTTCACATCCTTTTTAACCTTTTCCCTCAACAACAGGATGGTATTGTTTTGGAAAGGCGAAGAAACACCTGGGAAAAAGGGGTTAGAGATTTTGTCTGGGGCTATGCAGGAGTATGAAAGTGATCCAACATCAGTCATGTCAAAAAAAACCCAAAACCAAAACAACCCAGATTTTTTTGCTACAATTATAATCTTAATACTATGGAAAAATGGTGTATTTTCAATATTGGTGTTTTGTGAAATAGTTTGCATATATTTACAAAAAGGAAATATACTACTAAGGATGTTGAACTGCATTTGGAAGAATGCTTGTTTAAAAATTACGTATTTCCTTTTTCCAGATTGTTCCCTTTGTATACGCAAATTTTTGTCCTACAAAACTCAGTGTCCAACATGCTGTGTGGTAAGTGTTTTTCTGTCCTCAGCTTGTTTTTTGTTTTGTTTTTTGTTGCATCTCAGGACCTTTTCCCTTTGGACTATGTAAATAATTAATTCTGGTCATATATTACCACCTTTCCTTTTGGTGAGCAGCTCTTTGGGCAAGGTGTGGTGCTCTTACGAATGGAATTCTCCTGGTACAGAGCTGCTCTTCTATCAGCATAGGCAGAAGTAGATGGAGCATCAAACCTGGGTTTTGGCTCAGAGCTGTATATGCAATCTGTTGTGAAACATTTAAGATTGCCTCCTAATTTGTTAAAATACACCATCATTTAAAATATGAGTGCTGAAATTTAAGCACTTAAATTTTCTGTGATTGAGTGGCATCACTTCATCTTTCAAGGAGCCTTTAGAAGTGTCCACAGACCACCTAGTCCAAGAACTCACTGACTGTCCTATGTAGCCTTTTTGGGGATGAGAGGACTATGTTATGTGCCAGGGAGAGGAGCTGTTTGCCATGAGAATTAGGTTAAATGTGAAAAGCACTAGAGGCAGGTTAGGCCTGCTCTGCAGGTGGGTGATTATTAAGATCTGACTTGAAGGCCTTTTTTGATTAAAGAACACAGAATGCAATTTATTCTAGGCCTTCATCTAACTTTTTATTTTTAAGCCATTTGATCTTTATTGAACTCCTAAAAATGGTAGGCTGCCTAAAAATAATGAAAGGCACTTCAGGAATATTGGCAAAATAGAAGTAATTTTCTTCTGTGTTTCTAAAGCATGAACCAGACTAGACTTTTCAAGACTGGAAAACAGATCTATTTGTAGCTTTGCTAGTTTTTAAACATTCAGATAGACAAATGCAGACTACTTGATGGAGTACATTTTACTACCGCCTTCTTAAAAATCACAGGTATTGATACGAGCAAGACTAATAAAAGCTTTGTAAAAAAGAAGAGCAGAGAGAGGCAGCCAGAGGGATAAAAATCAGAAATTTTTAAAAAAGTATGAGTTGAATGCACAAAGCCATCTCGTAATTAATATTTTCATTCCATAATCAGAAGATTAACATTTCCCTTCATCAGTTTTCATGCCTTGTTGCTTAAGGTTCTTATCGCATTCTTGGGGTCCTTGGTTTGGTTTTCAAAATAGTTAGAACTGGGCTACAATAAACCATTGTTGGAGACTGGGTACACTGGGTTATGCTGCTTTAGCTTTATGCTTCATTTTTATCTACTACTTATTGTTTCCCAGACTTACAATTCTAAGGCAGTTATTTTAGTTTGCATCTTCATTCACATAGCAGTTTTATTGAGTGGTAGTTGAGGCATTGATCCAAGAAACAAATTATTGATCACTTGAACATTTTCTGGGTACTTGTTGTTTTCACTACATTTGAATGTTTGTGTTTGCTTTTTTTTTCCCCTCTTCTCTTTCTTTTTTTTAATAGGCAGCCTCGGAATCTGACCTGAAAAATAACCGGACGTTAGATGAACTAGTAAAGAGCTTTAATTCTGCAAGGTATACTCTAATTTTACGAATACTCTCTCTGGTTTGGCAGCTGGAAAGGCAGGTGTGACTTACTTTGTGTGACCAGGCTAGGAGTCCTTGTAGAGGAGCAGAGCAAGGAGAAGTGTGAGGACTGAGTGAAAAAATTGTGGTGTCACAGAAATGTTGTCAGACATGAATGGTAACGCTTTTGGAAAAATCCTACAGTTTTCTGGCTGAATGTTACTGCTGTCCACTCAGGTGGTGTGTTGGGGTTGTGTAAGC
The DNA here is from genome assembly GCA_035590195.1 of Aviceda cuculoides. Classification (NCBI taxonomy): domain Eukaryota; kingdom Metazoa; phylum Chordata; class Aves; order Accipitriformes; family Accipitridae; genus Aviceda; species Aviceda cuculoides. Next base: position 23,938,549 of record JAVJGG010000037.1, on the reverse strand, counting down.
TTATTTTGATTTTGCTTCTGGTTAGCTGCTCTTTAAGTTACAGTCTCTTCCAACATGTAGGAAGTCAAGCAGATGTGCCAGGATTCTACAGGGAAAATAATGGTAATAAAGCTTTTCTTCTAAGATCCTTCCTGTGTGTGCAGGGGAAATTCTGAACAGAAGGATTTTGTCTGGTGGTAGTGGTCAACTTGCAAGCGAATTCTCTTGGTGAAGTCATTGTATGGGAAAAATGTAGGTATCGAGGAACCCCAAATGTGAGTGTTCCTGGATGAGAGAAGTAATGGGGGTATTGTGTTTTCACCTGGATTTCTTATCTTCTTTTCTGTTTTTAATTCATTTTTTATCTCCTCATCCCTTTGAAAAACAGGAACAACAGAATAAGCATGACCTGGTAAATGCTTACCACACTAGATGTATGAGATTTCCTGTATTATCTCTCTGTTTTCTTTTGACTAGAAGCAGCTCAGTGATTTGCTAGGTATTTTGCAGGTATTCCTATTTCTATGGGAGATACACTATCATCTTTTTCTCTGAAATGAACTTGGAGCTTGTAGTCAATGAGATTCTTGGCTTTGTAAGTGATAGGAAGCATAGTTCGGTTTATGGCTTGCTTTTTTGAGAGAGTTTCTCTGTGATGAAGTTCTAATCTTCTGTATGACCACTATTAGATTGAATTGATTTTATTTAAAGAATTGAAATTCTACAGTTCCATTATTTTAGCTTGAACTCTGTCTTTGGTGTTTCCTAGTGATAAATGGATTACTATTTTTTTTTTTCTTTTTGTAATGTCTAATTTTGTAGGGAACAAGTAGTGCTGACTTGGATCCATTATGATATTGAATCTTAAAAGTTAATTTTTTTTGACTGCTTTAATGGATCAGTATAAATCTTACCAGTCAGAGTAGTTTAATAATCTTTCCTTTTGTGACTTGGAGTTCAATCAATTTCACAACATAAAGTTAAATCAATAAGACAGAAACTGTAGTGTTCTGTTCTGCAGCAGGTGGGGAGTGAGGTGGGAGAGAGCCAGTGCAGGCTTCTTGCTGGATCTTGGTAAGAAAGGCCCAACAACAAGTGGCTTACTAAGATAACTGCTTTAATAAGGCAGAGTAATAAAAGGAATATAGGCAGGGAGTAAATCTTGTGTCACTTCAGATGCTGGGCACCCCGTGTTTGTGCCTCTCTCAGCCTGGGATTACATTTACTTTGCAGATGGTCCCGAGTTTGAGGGGAATGCTACTTTCCTGGAGAGTGTTATGTGTTACCAGTATCACTAAATCATAAGAGCATTGTTGGTTTCTGCCCTGGCGATACTGGTACAGGACAAATCTTCTGTCTGTCCTCCCGTACTCCTTCCCCAAGTTTCCTTTTGGCCCTCCCCAAAACAAACCCAAAGTCCAGGGGCTGATTTTTGAAATGTGCTAAGCTCTTCAAGTCCATCCTGACTTGACTTTGAGCCTCAGGTAGTTTAGCATTTATGAAAATTAGGCCTTAAATCTTTTCAGTATTTCACAAAATGCAAACACATTTCTGAAGTCAGGCCTGTAGGGAAAGAAAATGTTAATGTTGGTAGTACTTAGCAAAGTAAAAGCTGTGCTCCAAGGTCAGTGTGTGCATGGAATGGAAATCATTCTAAATAAACCTGAGTGCTGATCCCATTTATACTTTTGCTCAACATTTAGCCTGTGCACATGTGTTTGCAGAATCAGAGCCTTCATGATCATTTCTGCTCAGTGAGCATTGTCTTGGGAGTCCTGCTTCCTCCCTGTAAAGTGGTGGACTCTGATGTTTCCCAGCAAAAGTGAAGATGTCATTCATTATGGCCCATTAATGTTATATTCTGTGTGGAAGGGTAGAGGAGCAGTTCTGAATAGGCTTTGACAGGTCTGAATTCACGTTACCCTGCCCTTGTGTTCAAGTGACATGAAGATCCTCAGCAGTGAGGGAGTTAAGGGAGTGCATTACTGTGATCAATTATGCCCATAGGCTACTGCCAGGGTGAGAGAAACCTTTGCTCAGCTTTCTCTCTGCTGTGCTTTGCAGGCAGAATTCATCACTCTGACCAGATCAGGAGAGCAAGACAGGGAGTACTATTTGTGCCATCTTTCCTTTATGAACAATGTTTTTATCGGTTGCAATGAGGCCAGTGTCTTTGAAAAGAATAAGTGTAAAGTTTTGGGGTTGTTTTGGAATTAATTTAATTATCCTCTCATGAAGAGATTATTTTGATTAAAAATTGTCAGTTTCTGCATCACCTAGTTAGAAAATTTAGCAACAGAAATTAGTTATACTTGCATAAGTAGAGAAGTATTCCTTGCTGAAAACTATCTGTGTTTTCATGCATATGTTTTTACTTTCAAGTTTATATCTTAGTTGCTTAATCAGGGTTACTCGACAGCTAGTGAGTCAGAGGAATAAACACATCTGCTCTGGGTGCTCAAGAGAGCAGGTACTGTCATTTCTAATATGCTGTTTGAACTTCCAGGAAGACCGTAGAAGGAATTTCAAGGAGACAAATTGTCCTTTAGTACAGTTAGGACTGTCCTATGTGAGTTGTTCCTAGGAAGATTCACAACTCCATCTCTTCCCCAAAATTTATTTAGGTGGAAGCACTACATTCCCACCTACTTTCTCAGCTTCATAGCTGCTTTGGCAAGGGAAAAGTAAATGGGCCATAAAATGGGAACCAGGATCTCGATGGAGGAGGACACTGAAATTTTTTTTGCGGGTCTTGCAGATCTGAAGAAAAAAATTCTCACAAGGTGTTTATACTGTTAAGTGTTAAAGCATGCCTGGCAGAGAAAGCATGCTGTATACAGCGTATTAAGATGACCATCCATTTTTAGTTAAACTAAAAGAAGCGTAACTCTCTGTCCTAACCCAAGGCAGTGATTAAAGAGGGTGGGTCTCAGAGAAGGATTTGGGTAGTGGTTATAACAGTGCATGTTAGGCCTCCCTAACATCTCGTTGATTCACTTTTCAGCTTTCAAAGGGTGCTGCTTATGCTCTTAAACTGAGGTTTGTCAGCTGTAATGCATTTACGCTTTTTGTGCCAGGAAGGTAAAATTGTATCTGCTAAAACATTTCAGAACCAATAGTAGTCTGCGTTAAATTCTTAAGAGTATAATAGATAATGTTGAAAACTGCATACAAAATGCAGAGCGCTTTGAAAATTGTGTTGTCCTGAGGTTTACCAGTAGAATCAGTTTCTAGGTGAGCTGGACAGTCTGGTGATGGGTAGGATGTGGCCTTCTCCATCAACAGCATGCTTTCTCTCGACTGCTGTCTGTCTGAATGATGGATAAATCTTCCAGTCTTGTCATGCTTGTCTGAATCACTCCTATAACAACTACCAGAATTTCTGTGAATACGGAGAAATTGAGTAATTAGCTCTGGCATTGAGGGAGGAGAGTGGCAGTTGATAAAGGTACTGTTGGAGAGCCCATGGCTGTGCGAGGAATGCCTGCAGTGCTCTGGCTCTTCCATCCCTGGGGTGCCTGGGTTTGGGGTGCCCAGGTTTGGGGTGCCCGGGTTTGGGGTGCCCATCTGTCAGGGCCACTAGATGTCATCACACAGCCAGTGAAGCTGCTCAGCAGGCCCAAAATACCACATTCTGGGAAAAGCCAGTCTGGGACTTTTCTCTTCTCTTTTGAATTTAGTACTAGCATTTTCTGTATTTTCCCACCAAAAGAAAAAAAGGCATACAGAGATTTCATGTGTGTTTTGGCAAACAAGTTTTCATATTCTCGTCCTAGTGTTCTTTCCATTGATTCTGTGCCAAGATCAGATCCCTTCGGAAAGTCTATTTGTAAGTCTTTATCCTTCAACATGAGGAAAAACTCTGTATGATTATTTGTAGACCAGTGGTGTAATTAAAGCAACCTTTATTATCAAATTATTGTTAGGATAGATTTTGGTTTTTATATTGTCTTTCCATTTTCTCTCTTTCTTTGTTTTATACCAGATCGCATTTTATTGAGACACCTGTTATTACAGAATCCGAAATTTCTGTTCAGAAGATTTCTCTATTCTGGCTGCATTCATGCAAATATTAACAACTTGCATTTGAAGTGAGATGGTCTTCCATTTGGGTAATCTGTCCCATCAGCTCTGGAGCAACTTTCCTGAGTTCAGAAGCCTATCCTTATGTACAGGACACATTGCAAAAATGCCGAGCTTTGCACTCTAAGCCTTTTGCTCTGTGTCTGCTGCCTGCTTCTGCTGGCCCCGGAGCTGCTTTCCTCCCTCCAGGCTTTATTGGAATCGGTCAACTGCCCCTTGCTTGGGTTTGCAGTCTGTTTGGGTCCAGGCCCACCTCCGAACGTGTGTTTTGGCCTGGTAGCCTTCCTGAGGAATAGATAAGACTACTAAAGCCTCTGCTTCAGAGAACTTGGGGTACTCTAAGCTGTACTGTTATGATAATTCCTGAGAAAGAAATGTTAAGAAAAAGATATATGAATCAGTCTTGAGTCTGCTGAAAAGATAAACTGATGTGAAGTTTGAATTTTAGGAGTGTTGTCAGCTAGTGTGAACACACGGTGAAATATGTTTTAGCTAGTGAATGCGTGTTGTGGAAAAATAAACAGATGTAATTGGTGGTTACAAACAGTGGAATGTGTTACTTTGACAAGAGGAGGAGCTCTCAAAAGCAACAGAAAATACACTGAAAAGATACGGGAGATCAGTTGTGTTCTCTAGATGAAGACAATGAATATAGGCAACTGGCTAATTGTTCAGATATTTTTGCCTTTTGGGCTGTATTGTTCTTTATTTTATGGGAAAACTAAACTGATATGATGCTAAATGATTGTATTTATGGATCTGTTTTATGTTATCTGAGCCATGCAGAATTTAGCTTGCTGTAGCATAGGATGCTGGGCTTTTGTGTAAAAATGGTTGCTTAACAGCCAAAAGAACAATGTGATAAGACTATGTGTTGACTTCGATTAGCTACTTTAATGGTAGGCTGCCTGTATGAAAACCTGGGGAGTCTGAAGAAATAGACATTTTTTACATAACCAAAAGATAAATTCCTTGTTCAAAAAGGGGAAAAAAATGTCAAAAACAAAAAAAAGCGCACGTCTTCGGTAGAACACCCAGCTGCATCCTTTTGAGGATTAAACTTTGCCTAAGTGTATTAGGAATAAAAGGCAACTAATTTGTTTGCTTTTGAACCTTATTATAGAATGTAACCATCTGTGTTGTGAGACAAGTCTTCTGAGGCTGTAATTTGTTACCTTTAAGTTGCAGAATACTGTGCATTTATCTGCAGTAAAATGAGATACTTTGTCTACCAATTATTGCTGTTAATGGCTGTGGTGAGCAGAGATATGCTGTCAGACCTTTCTGATACTTCTGTATGGAAATATACCCCTTGTGAACAGCAAATGTGAAGCAGGAGTGGGACAAAGCTGTGTGAAGGCACTCTGTTTATGTTCACATTAACTTGCTCCTGAGTTCCCGTGAAGCTGATCCTATGCCAACAGTAGCTAGACCACTCTGTGTCAGTGTTAGCCCGGGAATTAACCTTCTTAAAAACTTCCAGTCCATATCTAGGCATGAGCAGACAGAAAAGCATAGTTTTGCTGCCACACTTAAATGCACTTGTTTGCACTGCAGAAAGTCAGAGTCTTGGGACAGATGTGAGTTCCCACTGACAGATGTGGTCATTACATCCAGTAATCCAGGAAATTTAAACTCCAAATCCAGCTTCTCAATCTGACTTGAACATAACCACTGCATAGTGTTTGGTGTGCTGAACTTATCTTAAACTAGTATAATTGTGGGGTTACCTTGTGACAAACATGAACTTGTTTTTAAAAGATATATGTACAGATAGTTCTTAACCTGTTCTTCTTAGACATGAAAAATCTTTACCTTAAAAGACTGAAAAGTTTTCTAAGTAGTTACCCAATACTGAAACGTCTTCAGCTGTAAAATCTGAGAGCATAGGTGCATTTCAGACTTCTTATGGGCCTTGTGTCTTCATGAATGTGCTGTAAGAAATAATTTTATGGCAGTGCACATTCTGTAGGTACATCACCCCCAGTCCCCTCTTTTTTTTCTTTTTTAATTTTTTTTTTCTTTACAGAAGAGGAATAGCAATCCAAATTATTTCAACTGTTATTTATTCTTCCTGAGTTTAAAACTTTGCAAGTTGAGGAACCACAGCTGTTGAACTTTCACAGTCTTTGTCACCTCAGGTGCAGTGAATTGTGTCACAATCAAATCTGTAGAGCCGTGACATTTAAATAAAGAGCATGCACTTGCTGAGCAATGGCAGTAGTAAAAATCCTAGTGCCTTTCTGTGTAGAGGCTCTTAGACTCCTCAGCATCCTCAAAAGCTATCCCTATTCCTGTCCCTCCCTCTTTTGTTATCCTGCTACCAAGAGAAGTGAAGGCAAGGTCTTCCTTACCCCACTTAGGAAGTGGGGACAGAGTATCTCATAGAGTTGAATCCATCTCCTCTATTCATTGTTAGAGAGATGCTGCCTTTCCTTTAAGATTTTCCATCTTTTGTAAGCTGTCCCAGTTTGTCAGAGCCTGTAGACGGTAACATTTTTTTTTTTGCAATTGCCTTTTTTTGGGGTAGGACTTCTGGTGATGCAGCAGGCTGGAGCTTGGCAGGTGGTGGTTGTGAGAATGGCAGCAGGTCAGGGAAAAGGCTGAGGAGCACCTGGGCAGCTGTGCAGCTTTGCGCTCTTGGAGAGCCTGACAAGTGAATGGTGTGCAGGTTGCCAAGGGATGATGGAGCAGTGAATTAAAGGTGAAGAGGCTGATGACTGCATGTGTACTTCTGTTGGCTGTTTTTGGCTGGATGATACAAACTTCATTGTGACCTCAGGATGTGGAGGACTCTTGTCAAAGTAGTAGTGGGTAAGAGTGGGATGTGTGGTTTGTCCATTGTTGATGTTAGCTGGGAAGGCCTTCCCTCTACCTATGATGATACAGGAGTGAAAGTGAACCACAAAGTGTGTGGGCAGGCTAGACAGCTGCATTTCTATGCCATCTCCCTGCCAAGAATACAGTCTCTGGCTTAATTTATCTTAGATTGAGCTGTGTAAAATACACAATAAAATAAACAGGATCCTGCAAAAAACCCTGAGGCAGGGGTAGGAAAACCCCATGTCTTTAAGGTCTTATGCAATTGCCTGAGTAGGACAACTGTGACTTTGTATTACCTCGAAGCTAAAAGTACTAATGAAACAGACAGGAGAATGAGCCTTCTGCTGCTACTGTGTTCCTGCCAGTAAAATATAAGTAATTTCTTCGAAAAGAGACTTCTGCTTAACTCATGTCTTGACATTTGCTAGCCCTGAGGAAGGTATGGAGTACAATTGGGGGGTAAAGCATGTGTAGATGTGTGGTAAGCGTTCTGGTGGGCTGAGTGGGCTGTTCTTGAGGGTGGTTATGTTTTCCCCTTATTTTATATGAGAAAAGAATGGGGGGTTTGCGCTCTTTGGCTGACCATCGATGAAGCATGTCCAAAATAGTTACCAGATCTCAAGACCTGGCAAGCACTCAGGGGTTCTGGTCAGCTGGGTGGGCAGTGAGCAGCTGTGCTAAGGAGACCCACAGTAAGGAGGGACAGAAGGAATATGGCAATGCTTTTTGCTAAGCTCTTTGGTTTCAGGAGCCTCTGTCACAAGCTACGTGACACAGTGCTTGAAGTACCCTGACTTGAAAATCGTCATCTACCATCTTCAAGTAAGGAGGAAAACTTTTTGTTCTTTGCTGTGTTCTGTGTGATGTTTTGAGAGGCATTTTATTACATTTGCAAAATGTAGTTTATTTTGTTTGAAAGTCAGGAAGATAACTCTTAGATTTTGTAGAGTGTGGTGAGGCTCAGCTGATGTGCTTCTGGTCCTGGTTTATGTGGGCTAGCTAATTCCCAAGTGCTGCGTGGGAGCAAGGGCGAGAGGGAGGAAGGAATGGAGGAAGACCTCCATCTGTTTTCATTCTGGTTTCTTCTCAAAGAAAAAGCTAACACTGTCCAACGTAGCTAACTGCATGTTGTCTTCTGGATGCTTCTAGAAAACAGCTGTTTCACTTGGTCTTGGATACTCCACTGATTTCATCTCCATTGGCCTGTAGCAGGCATTCAGCTGGCAAAAGCCACGTTAGGAGTCCTGTTTCTTGGCCAGTTGTAAAAGAAGAGGTGCCAGTGATTGACAGTTTCTTGATAAAGGAAGAAGATTGCACCTCAACAAAGGCAGATGGCCTGGCACAAACAGATCAGAAGATTTTCAAAACTAAGGAACACCATAACCTTTACAGGAGTTCTGCAGAGGTTGATGGTAAAGGCAATGAAGTGGGATCACAAGAGAGTCCTGAGTGCACCAAAAGTCATGAAAAGCCTTCTACATCTGTGGTAAAAGTAGTCAAGAAAGGTGAGATGCTTAATTTTTGTTTTTTTTCTTGTTCTTTTCCCCAAGTCCATGGTTGTGGTTGGCTGTATGCGTTAGAGTACCTTCAGTACATGGCATTCATCTCATTTCCCTGCGTTATTCTGATCTGCATTGGCATGTTCAGATGCTTCCCATTTAACTGGACTATGGTTCATTCAGATTACTGCTTATGTGGCACAGCTCTGCTGCAAGCATATTCTTGATGAGGAAGCTTGGGCTGATGCCAAGTAATTAAATGGAGTTCAACGCTTACAGATTCCTTTGCTTTGAGTAACAACTCTAAAAAACAATAGTTGCACAACAGATTTACTCAGTAAAAAATGAAGTCATTTTCTCTTCTCCTTCCCCTTAATGACTAGACAAACAACATTGATATTCATTCTGCTCTGCTATCCTTAAGTAACCAGAAGCAAGGTATTTTATAATGTGTTTGCTCTTTGAGGGATGTACTCACAATCAAAATGATCATGGCTTCGGTTTTGTTAATATTCCTATTCATACGCTCTCCAGAAGAAAGTAATCTGCTTTATTCTTCTGTAACTCTACAGTGTTAAGATTAATTTATTTTGAAGCATGAAAATGGCCATTTGTACTAATAAACTACAATAAAATGAGAGAATACTCTTAGTTTTGACATGATGGCAGCCATCCTATTGACCCAATTAAAAAGCCTAAATTAAAATAAAAGACCATGTAGGAGTACAATGCTGATTCTTATTAGTTCATATTTATCTGTTCCTTTGTTTAACAATTTATTCAACTGTAACTCTGAAGTTCATATTTATTCATTAGCTGGGTAAATACTGCTTAAAGATGTAATACAGCCAGAAAAGTAGCCCTATGAAAATGGCATCAACTTAGCCAGAAGTTAAGTTTCCTAGTTTTATGCATCAGACTTGCTTGCGTTAGTAATTTAAAACTCATATGAAATTTTACTGCTCATTTATTCTTAAGCAATTGAAATTTTCCCTTGCTTACCATTTTATGACCTTATTAAATCCTTGAGCATGCATTCCATTGAAATTATTTCCACAAATGCAAAGTAGTCAGTCAAACAGTATAAATGAAAGACTTGAAATGAGCCAATGCTGAAGTGGTCTTAGTAAGTATTATTTGTTCCTGTGTTAAGAAATGAAATGTTAATTTCAAATACAATAATACACTGCTCAGAACTATTGTGTTAAGTTACTGTCCCAACTTTTTTTTTTTTTTTACCTTTGACTAGAATATGATGTCATGGGAGTCAGGAATTGCAAAGCAATGTTGCCAGATAACTCAATTCCCACAATGTTCCACAGTGTTTTGCATAGGATGTTTTTTATTTTGTCTTTTAGATCAACACCAACTTCCTTCATACTAATACAGACGATGTCAGTTAAAGAATCTTTTTCTCATACTGTTCATTTAAACTTAGCCTTTTGTTTTTAACATAACATGATTGCTAAAGATAAATATTTTAAGTCTGTGTTTTTTTGACTGTCTTTACAGGCAATATTGTTAGGTGGTTCTTGAAAATATGATGCAAGAATAATTCTGAGTTGAGTGGGACCATGCTATGAGGCGTTTGTGAGCCTCTGAGCCCAAGTCACAGAATCTAGTTATCTGTACCAAGAAATGAGTATAAGTCATGGTTGGATCATAGGATTCCTGTGCGGCTGAGTTAACTCATGTGTTGACAGTCCTGTTGAGAGCCATAGATTGGGAACATTATGTTAATATGAATAAAGTTTGTGCTATACTGTTTTATAAAAATGAAGCAGCTTCCTTTGTTTAGGAGTGAAATACTGCAAAAATGAAAAACATTAGCATGGAAATATGCTTAAGTTTATATTAGCCCCTATGTTTCCATGTAGTATGTGTGTTACTCTAGATTAAGAGATTTCATTCCATCTGACTGCAGGGAAGATGAGAGCTATTCCGATATTACATAGAGAGGGAAATATGTGCTCTGGAATGAAAATGAGAGCTGAAAATGAAGATTCTGGATAGACATGCTGGATCTTTTTAAAAAAAAAAGAAATTTGGATTTCTGGATTTTAATTTTCTTCAATCAACAATTAGTTTTTCAGATTAAAACATTTGCTCTTTGCATAATATACATGCTAGTAAATTCCTTCTTCCTTGCTTTCAGTGGATTGTCCTGTTTGTGAGGTTGCTATTCCAGAGCAATATATAAACAAACATCTGGATAGCTGCTTGACAAGAGATGAGAAGAAGGACTGCCTCAGAAGGTAAGAAACAACCTTAATAACTTTCATATTCATGTAGCCGTTTTTCTGCACTGCTGAAATAAATATTAGTTGATGGGTTATAATACAGTGGATTGTGTTTCTTGGATTCTTGGTTACCTGCCCTGTAGATCACCCTAAAATCACTGTATAAATATGATAGTGGTGATTTTCCCCTCTCAAGAAGGTATGTATATTACTTTCTGGCTTTTAGTGGCAAGAAAACACTGGACAATGTTTTAAAGAATTCAACACAGGGAGTAAAACTTAGTCTGTACATTATTCTCATTGTTTCTGCTCGCTAGCATTACAATTCTATTTAGATAACACTTATTCCCATTTTTCACTTGGTGAATGAATTGTTTCCCTCAATTCATATGGGCCAAAAGACAATTGCTTCACTAGCTGTCAAGTTAAAAAATAAAAATTGCACCTTACTCTGCTCACTGTGGTTCTTTTCAAGTTGCCCCAGTCAAGGTTGTTTCTTTAAGATCTCAGTTTCCATGAGATTAATGCATGCCTTTGACTTTTTTGCCTCCGCCCTAGAATTTGTCACGGTCGCCACATTCACATCAGAAGTGTAGATTTCAGTTTGTTTTACTTACTAGAATAAATTTAGGCCATTATTATTTCTAACTGCTCAGACTTAAGAACTGTGAGGGACTTTTACTGCATGCAGTTTTACTGCATGCTTGTATTTCTAATTCCTCGGAACCTTGAATTAGAAAGTAATTTTATGTTAAAGCTCTTATTTTGCCCAGTCATGCTTAGAATGCAATCTATAAGCAAAAGGACTTTGAAGATGAATAAATGGTAAATTAATATTGAAATCTGATGTTACATGTTAATTTTCATTTGGGTTGTTTTTAGTGTTTTCTCTGTTCTTAATTAATGGAAATAAAAGCCAGATCTTTCTCTGGTGTCAAGCCCATGACCCTAACAGAATTCAAAATTTTGCTTGTTTTATCTAGACTGCTTAGATCTTAAGTAAGTACCATGCAAGATACTTCTCCTTAGGAACTGGCTATTGTGTGTTAAATGCTGGCTTTTTGGCAATGTGTTTGTTTTATGGCAGTGTTGTTCAGGTTTCAGTAACAGCATATCTGTAGTTCTTCTCTGAGGAATTTTAGCTCTGTTTGTTCTCAAATTAGGAGCACATGGCATGCTATGTTAAGTTAAGCATTATTTCAGCGGAAGTGATAATTTAGTCCCAAAACCTGCACCGGAGTAATTGCAACAGGTAAGTCTATGTTCACAAAGAACACTGCATTTCTCAAGGATGGGAAAAAACCCCACCAACATTAAGATTCAAACCTGTTGTGAATTGTTTTCACGTAGCTGTCTGCTTCCAAAGCAGTTGTCACTCTTCTAGGTCATGCTGCTGGTGAATTATAATACATACAAAGCTTTTTAAGGACTTTCGAAAGATTTAATTATTCAATGAAATTTTTTATATTTCCAAAAAGAATCTGAAAAAAGTCTTTTCTGAAGAGTGTATTGTGGTAATGTGTCTTTTTTTTGCTAGCTATTCTACAGGGGCTATATGAGAGTACATGAATTAATGACAATTTTTGTGTAAGCTTTTTTTTTTACTTTGAAATTTATTTTCAACATAATAAGTTGAAAGTGCTGAACACAGTTTTCAAATAAGTCTCTTGCTTTCACAATGGAAAGCTGTTAACTTCTCTGTAATTCAGAGCAGTGCAGCTGAACTTCAATTTGCTGCAGGAAGAAAAGGGTCTAACTAAATGCTGTTCTTCTGTAACTAATAAATTATTTAATTTGTAGAAGATGAGTGAGGCAGTAGATGTATTTTGTTGGCTAGTTTGACTGTATTTCACCAAGAGGTGTAGGGAAGACTGAGCTAGTTTGTGCAGAAAGAAACTGTTCTGCTAATTCTAGATGATGAAAGTTGTAGCAGGACTTGAATTTTCTATGGCAGTTTCCTGTAATTAAGATGTTTTCCATAGCTATGCCAGGAACGTCGAGTTATTCTGACATAAGGCAGTGTGAAGGAGTAAATTTTGGTTTTAGATGTTACTCGTCTGAGAGCATTATTAATTTTCTTTAATGTCACTTTCTGTATTACCAAACTACCCTTCTGTTAGATGGGAACTACAGATTTTCTTTCAGGTACATGACTATCTTTCTTGAAGTCATTTTCCTAGAAAGTTGAAAAATCTCCTAACTCACGTTTTGGCTTTGCAGTTGTAATGCTTTCAAAATTTCACCAACTGATTCAGGCAAGACATGGACAGTATTTGGGTGGAAAACCAGTTTCAGCAATCTGAATTCAGTATACTTCCTTTTGAATTCAGAGTGAATGTAAGGCTAATGAAGACGAACAATACTGTGTTTGCTGATGTGCTTCTGAAGCCTTTGCGGTATATAGTAAAAACTGAGCTGCAGTACTTATTACATGAGTAGTGTTTGCATCATTTCCTAAAGAAAATCAGACTAGACCTACTGCTTTCTGCACATTTGAAATTTTCTTAGTGGTAGATTGAAAAAGTGTTCTGGCTTCCTAGAGCTTTTGCTGTTGCATCTGTGATACACTGTGTAATTGGTTGTGTGTCTGTCATAGCTGAAATAATTCTTTCAGGTATTTCTTACCCAGAGTGGGTGAAATACCCTGTAAAAATGTAAGTCAGTATTTTGATTTTCATAGCAGTATTAATTAAAGAAAGTTTGTTTCCTTTCCTTTTGCAGTTCTGCTCACAAAAGGAAGCCTATGTCTAAAGTTGTTTACAACTTGCTCTCTGATCGTGATTTGAAGAAGAAACTAAAGGAACATGGTCTGTCTACCCATGGGACCCGACAACAGCTTATTAAAAGACACCAAGAATTTGTGCACATGTATAATGCTCAATGTGATTCTCTAAATCCCAAATCAGGTAAGTTTAGAAATTCTAGGGAAGTTCTTACCATTACAAACTCTTTTTATGCATTGCTCCTTCTCTTAGTTCTCAAGGTAGGAATAAGTCTGGTTTGAATATCTGGGAAAACTGGAGCTGGAAGAATTTATCTTATATAAATCAAGATCAATGCAAAAAAAGTAAATTCAATGAAAACCAGAAATGTGTTGCTATAGTCTGGAAGTATCTAGCAAGATGTAAATTTGTGTTGAAATTCTTTGAGACTTCCTGGTTTACTAACCCTGTTCTGAAAAATGTTGTGTTTTTATTGACTTTATATTTTAATGAGTGTCTCCAAATTAGACTCGGAGGCTTTTAGTCAAAAAATTGGAAATACCTGAGGTTCTTAGTAAGTGAATGGATTATAAATTAATCTTTTGTTCTGAATTTGTTCTCTTCCTCCTATACACTGAGACTTCTACATTGTTATTTAATTTCAAAATTAGGTTTCTTTTTGGAGATGATAGGTAAGAGTAGAATGAATTAATAGGAAAGTGGTAGTCTTTTGCTGGCATTTATATCAATGTAGGTGTTTGGCAGCAATTTTATACAATTAAACTCAAGACTATCTCATACAGCTGTTTAATGCTATATATAAGGAGAATATGTTTTAGTATCTAATGTGAGTGCAATATAAACTTCCTTTAAACAGCAGTCCGTTGTTTGCATGTGCTCAGGCTTAATGCTTGGAAAATGCCAGCGCTGGAGTAGGGATGATGAGATCTGAGTAGGGTATTTGTGCTGCCTCGTTTTGTAGGCACTGTGGTCATTTTTTAAATTTTAAATAGCGTGTATGAGCTAGAGGGAGAATTCTCTCATCTCTTGTTATATCCTCTTTTATACAAGAGGAAAATGTGCATCTTTTTTAAAGATGTGTCATTTGTCACATCTCAATTCAGTTCCGCAAGTGATACAAATAACAGCACAGATATGCTGGCATGTGTGGGTGAGAGATAGGCATCAGATTTATAGTTATATTATTTTCTATTTGATTAGAAGCTTATGGAAAACATTCTTTTAAAAGGAATTTCTAACAGGATCACGTTATGATATTACTCTCCTGGGAGCTGTGCAGCCGTTAGTGTCCTGGAAATTCTCCTATAGCTGGTATTGCATGTTCTGCACTGGTTTGAGGATGTCGCTTGGTGCCCGCTAGGTCTGTAGCATAGTTCAGTCCTGCTGCTGGCGAGAGCTGGTCTCGGTTACTTCAAAGGTAGAGAGATGAGGAATACTGTTCCCCACCCTCAGTTTGATCTCTAATTTTCATGTTTACGGAGAGTCTTAACTCCTGAAGCACAAGTTCACCACTTCTTCCAGAAGTTGTAAACAATTCTGCATGTTTTTGTGTGTATCGAAGGGCTCGGAAGCTATTTGGACCAGTTAAATTTCTGGTCTTGCTGGCAGTGGGGCTGTCGGGAGCTGAGTGAGCGAGCAGCGCAGGCAGGGCAGGGCGGTGAGCTGGGAGCTGGGGAGCTGCTCGTGCACAGCTGGGTCCAGCATCTCTCTGAACGAGATAGCATACAACTGCAGGTGCCCAGCTAAACTTTACATTTGCTAGTTGTTGCTTATCTATAACAGGAATAATTTGGGGCCAGGGGTGAGAAGTACCCTTTGAGAAGGCTGCCAAATTTAAGCACAGTAAAAAACACTTAATTTGTCAGTTATAATTTAAAGAATTTGACAGTATAGGGGAGTATTTATTTCAAGTGAATATTAAAAGCTCCTATGTTAACTCAATGCACGTGTGGTTTTGTATGTGATCAGTTGGTCAGAAGTGCTGAATATCCACAACTTCTACTGTGGCATTTCAGAAATAAAGTGTGGTTTTGGTGTTCAGCTCCTTTATTAAAGAACCACCAGATGCAGTGCTTTTTGAAAAATAAAGTCAGTCACTGAGGACTATAAATACGAATTAAGCATCCAAACTTTAGGCTTGAAATCTTGATTTCACTTGCCAGCTCTTGGCTTGGATTGTGGGAGCAAGTGTATGAGAAAAGCGGGTTTGCAACCAACACTATTTGCTTTTTCATTTTGCTCCTGTAACCATTTTAAGAACTGACTAAGAAGGTTAAGTGCCTGAGTGATTTAGGTGCCAAGTGCCACTGCTTAGTTTGTGCCTGAGCACTTTGGAAAATAAACATAAATGCTTTCAAAAATTGTTTTCTAGGACTTCAGAAAGTCTCTGGGATGGGAACCAGCGCACAGAGTTAACACTGTGTTTGACTTCAGCAATGATAGCAGTTTAGGGAGTTTGTTGTTTAAGTCTGAGAACACAGCTCTTGTGTCAGAATTTCAATCACGCTGTGATTTATGTTAATCCTGGAAATTTAGTTAGACACTCTCAAAGTCCCTCTCCGAGTTCCCCCAGCAGCAGGAGTAGACGTAAAGCTGCTGTAGGTCATGGAGGTACGCTGTCGTCCGATGGCTAAACAGGAGCAGAGCAGTTTTGAAGTAAAGTGAGGAGTGGGCTGGTCGGGTGCTGCGGCAGCTCGGGGTGAGGGAAAGGAAAGCTCACGGGGTTGGGAACGCGCTGCTGCCGTTACACCGCAGCAGGGCCGGCGTGTAAGTGGGTGCTGGTTGGAGCGGAGCCTGGTGTCCGCTCAAGGCGTGCTAGAACTGGTGCTGTGCAGAACAGGCGGTTCTGTGTTAGTCCTCTAACGTGCTGGGCGGTACTCAGCTCTTGGGGCAGGTCTTCACTTGGTGCTGGTGATGAAGGAGCACCAAGTCTCTGTCGTTCCTCCAAGCTAGCTAAATGAAGGGTTTCACAGTGTGTTACAATGTACTTTAGCTAGTCTGCCCCAAATAATGCAAAACTTCTACTGAGTTCTGGCTCAGTACTTGTTCATAAAGTGTGAATTATTAAACCCGCACTTAGGATGCAGACAGGCATTTTCAGTGGTAGCAGTGAACCTAAGGTCACTATATAATACAAATGGCTGAGCTTCTGAGGAAGCATAGGTGCCAAATTCCTGGATTTTGCTTAAACCAGTTTTGAACAGGTTTTATTGCTTCACAGCTTAATAAGCTTTTGTTCTCTGGCTACTTTACTGTCTAGTGAAAGTGTTTGTTTTAATAAATTAATATTTATAAATGTTTTAACATTATATTTATTGTTAATTATTAATGTTATTAATATAGTAATATTGATATTAATATATATTAATAAAATTAATAAGTACCCTAGTAGCTCTGTGAAAATGATTGAGTGTAGAAATAGATTCGTGGAAGTGAATGTCAGAATAAACCATGCAGGGTCCTGCATAGCTGTAGTTTTAGTTAAAATGTTAACAAACAGAGTTATGTCTGTTTATATCCTTTAGAGTTGTCCGACTTAATTGTTAGCGTAGGTTGTAATTCATCTTTGGACTATGGGTTTTTGGGCATAAGCCTGCAGACAGTTTTGTGTTGCCTTGGAAGGTAGTCCTTGGAGGTAAAAAAAAGATAAACAGTAGATGTCATTATTTTATCTTCCACTGAAAGATACATTATCAAATGGAAACTCTTTTTAGAAAAGACATGCCTATGCACAACAGAAACACTATAGTATGCTAGAGTAAGATTCAAACAGGATTTGAAAGGACTGTGAATTTAATACAAAGGGAGTGAGAGCAGCAGCCCAGGAGGTGGCTGAGAGGCAGCCGCCGGCGAGCGCCGTGGGACTTGCTGCAAGGCACCCTGGCCAAGGCCCGTGGCTCCCGACCTCGTCTCCTGATCCCGAGTCTCGGGCACTGCCTCTGCTGCTCAGCTGCTGCGGATGGGAGCAGTTCTTCTGCATGAACAAACACCCGCTGAGCACTGGTGCAAAACCATGCCGTTTGGATTTGCCTGTGCCTGGAGTCTGAGTTTTCACTGTCAGAGAGCTAATGCCCATTTGTCTCTTCGCGATATAAATTCATGGTTGTTTCATTCAGTGCTGTTACATCTTTTTATTTAACAGCTCCTGTTTTAGTGACCTCTTTCTTGTATTTTCAAACAGTTGCAGAGGTTGTTAAAGAGCTGGAAAAGAATGAGAAGATTCGGGTTCAGCTTGAATTTAATAAAACCGGTGAAAATGTAAGCTAATTATCTTTGTTCTCAAAGCGGGGGATGGCTAGGAGAAATTGCAGAGTGGGCACTGAACATGTTTGCTTATCTCTCTATTATGGGAATTCTCAGATTCCCAGGTTGCGTGTTGGAATTTGCATATACCATCTTGTAATCAACTTGATTTTCTCATACCACTCATTTGTCATGGGCAGTTCTTCGTGTACTGCTGATGTTTCTATGCCCAAACCATTTAAGTAGGAATATTTTTTGGTTGCAATAAAAATTCTTGAGCAATGTTCCCCTTGGTCATATTGGAGGATTTTGACCCTCCATGGCAGTGTGGGGAATATTTTGCTTCCTAGAATTCTCTAGGATTTAGCTAGCAAATTCCTTGCTTCCGTATCAGCAATAGTGCCTGTTCTTTTCCCATGACATATGATACTTTTGTGACTTTTGGAGCATGTTTGTCGCACAGTATTAGGAAATATTTTATGGTCCACACATGCTGGGTGTTATATGGGGTGGCTTGACTTAGTCCTGTTGACTCTGTGAAAGCAAAACAAGACAGCATGTATACGTACTTTAAATATATATTACTGTCTGTGGATGAGATGGTAAGAGCTGGTGGGGGAAAAACAGACAGCTGATCCTTCTTCCAGTTTTAAGTCCCTAGTTTTAAAGTATGCAGCTTTATCATCTTTCTGTTTCTGTAAATAAACATTTGTGTGATTTCTGTAGAGCTTGACCTTCACAAAGGACCAGACAGAGGAAGAAATAGATGAGATCCACACTGATTATCGTAAGTAATATGCAAGTTTCACTTCATTTTGCTTTTAAATTCACCTTCTTTTAATTTGTACTAAAATGTACACACAAAAGCGATGCTTTTCGTGTGTGTGTGCTCCCCCCACCCCCATTTAATAAATCAAAGCTTGAAGTTCCCTGTTTGGGCTGAAACTTCCTCTTTGAAACTCAATTGCTGTTAAGTACTGCCATTTGACAAAACTCATGCCAGAGCTGGGTAAGTTTGAGATGGAAGCTGATTGCCTCCTTAGCACCTGTCCATTTATGCACTTTCTACTTACCTTCTTATTGGCCCTCCCATGTTTGTTGGATGTAAAGAAGAGCAAAGTAGAGTTTTTTCTGTCCGCCACACTGGATGTGTGATGCATAGTTGTATGGTTTCACTGGGAACCCTCAGGCAGAAATAAGGGGCAGAACTTCTCTGAAAGGACTCCCTGAGACCCCAGCAGTGCTGGGTGTGCAGGCCAGCCATATCCCATCGAGCAGCCTGGGCTGGGCTGCTGGCTGTCATGTGGAGGGGGAGCTCTGTTTCAGTGCCCTGCTCTGCATGAGAGGCTCCGTGCAATTCTTACGATGCTGGTTTTGAAGAACAGTTGTGACTGCGGTGAAGGCTGCTCATGCTTTGCTTGTGAGATTTCACCCTTCCTTGCCCCAGATTTTTTGGCATATTCTCTGAGAATAATCTGAATTACTCAGAGAGGTTAACGTAAATTGGTTAATTAGTTTGCCAGTTTGATACTTTGTTAAAACTTGGGCTTGCAGCATATGAATCTGTGTGTATTAAGTCACTCACTGATTGTATAAAAAGAAGCTTATTACCAACTGTTGTGTCCCTGTGGACAATGGCATGCACTCCTGAGTGGTTGTGTATGTACAGAATTTTCTCGGTTTCAGGTTTGATACTATTTTCTCCCTTTTTTAAGGTTCTGGGCACTGTATGACTTCTTTTCTGCAGGCAGTTCTGTCTGTGAGCCCTCCAGGAGCACCAGCCTGGCTCAGACATAGCTGGGCCACTGCAGAGGGAGGCATCTCTGCCGACAAGGAGTGTGCTGAGCTGGCAAGATAGGGTGAATGCTGGCCGTCTTAGCACTGCACTCACCAGTATACCCTGTAACACAGATACTGGGTTTTCCCATTACTCAGGACCCTACATGCTTAATGATCAGACATTGGCTTTATTTAAAATGCACCTGTATTCTGGGTGGTGGTTGGTCTTCCTGAGTCCTCTAACTCATCCTGTAGAGATAAGTTTGTATAAACTTATGCTTTCTACACCTTATTTTTCTAGGTTTGCTGTCCAGTGCAGAGTGACATTAACTGACAAGCAATGTTGCCACAGTAGTTTATAGTTAATATGGCATTTCTAAAATACTTTATTGCTGCATGTTTCCTCAACCATGTGTTTTTTACACTTCTACAGTTGTCAAAGTGGCCCTTACTGCTAAAAAGTATGTTTTAACTGAGCCAAAAATGCTTTTTCCATATTTTATTTGTATACTGTGATTCTCAAATGATCCAAGGTTTCATAGTGCTCCTCACATTCACTCCCTTCCTTCATGCCCTGCTCCACAAGCGCTCACGCGTTGTTGTCTCCTTCCTGTACCCTTTCCTACTTTACCTCCTGTCCAGCCCTGTGATTTCAAAGTGATCTCTTAGAATCGTAGAATCATTTAGGTTGGAAAAGACCTTCAAGATCATCAAGTCCAACCATCATCCATGCCCACTAACCCATGTTCTGGAGTGCCTTGTCTAAGTGCTTTTTGAACACCTCCAGGGATGGTGACTCAGCCACTTCCCTGGGCAGCCTATTCCAATGTCTGACAACCCTCTCAGTGAAGAATTTTTTTCCTAATATCTAACCTAAACCTCCCTTGCCTCAACTTGAGGCCATTTCCTCTTGTCCCATCTCCAGCCACCCAACAGAAGAGACCAGCACCCACCTCACCACAACCCCCCTTCAGGTAGTTGTAGAGAGTTGAGGTCTCCCCTCAGCCTCCTCTTCTCCAGACTAACCAGCCCCAGCTCCCTCAGCCGCTCCCCATCAGACTGGTGC
>JAVJGG010000037.1:23878573-23909374 GCA_035590195.1 Aviceda cuculoides | reverse complement strand
AGAAGGTGTCTTTTCAGAGAACTGTTAATCTTTTTATAGATGAAAACACTTGACACAAAAATAATGGAATGAGTTTACAATTTGTGTCTGATACATATTGTCTAAAAGTTATTTTTCCTATTAAAAATGGAAATGTCAATTATCTAGATTGACATTGTCTGTCTTAGATACATAAGGAAATAAATCGTACCTCTTCCTTTCTCGAAAACAAGCCTATTGTTCTGTAAAACTTTATAGCTATCCAGCTGTCTCATGCAGTGGTTGAAGTGAATTGGTAGCAAGAAGCAGCGAACAGCACTGTCTCATTAAGTGTTTGCTAATTTCTGAAATAAAGTTTCAGCTTATGAAATGTGACAAATATCCTTAGCCTTTATTTCTCTCCTTGTTTGTGTTTGAAACTCATAACAATGAAATGTTTCTGTTTCAGTCTCTGGTTCTTAGAGGGTAGGTGGTTTTTTTTTCCACTATGCAGGAAAAGAAATTAAACCTTTAAAACTGAGAGTTTTGCAAAGCAAGTAAGTGGGAATGAGGTGTTGGTATTTAAATATTTATAACTTTCTTTTTTTGTAAAATCTATCCCCAGGTTGCAAAAAAACCAATAATATTTTGCTTTGTCATTCTTGCTAATCTCTTCCTTTCTTCTTGGTAGAACATAAGGAAGAGCATCAGACAGCTATTGTCCTTGGAAATGCCCAGAAACTCAAAACAGAAACTCCTGATGGCAAAAGAAGTGAATCTCATTCCTTGGAGGAAGGCCAGAGATCAGTCTCTCCTGCATTCTCATTGTCATCTCAATCAACAAGCAGGTTAGTGAAGATGAGTCTCTTCTCCCTAGTTTGTACCAGATTAGACCAAACATAGAAAAACTTTGCCAGTAACCTCAAGCAATATATGTATCCTACTTCATAGGATGGGTTCCTAAGCTTGTGGTTACTGGTTACTGATTCATTCTCCTCCATGTTTCTGGCTGTTCAGTTCCTTGAGGGATGGAGCTGAAATACATTCAGAATTCATGTAATAGTTTTGTAATGACTTGATAGAGGGGTGATAGTGTAAATGTTCCTTTTGAAATAGAAACAGTGAGTGGAATGTCTGTGGAACCAGGAGAACATTTGGTGTTTCTCTTCCACTCCATCATCTTCCCTTCTGTTTGAAGTTTTATTTAGAGAGGTCCAAAAATTGATATAGCCCAAGTCTTTTAATAGCTCTTTGAGTATTGCTGTAAGAAATAAAATTTAAATGACCCATTATTTGCAGTCAGTGGTAGAATGTCACTGAACCTTGTACTCCTGACAGCCATTCACTTTTCTTTCTTCAAACATTTAGTTTTGCTTCCTGAAATTGCCTTATTTGGTTTCAGAAAATGAAGGATCAAGGAATGCTTTATAAATAATGTAAGATTTTATGCTTTTGATAGTTCGATGATAATTTTATTGGAAGGAGACTCAGCTGTTACTGCTGATAAGATCTATTTAGTTTTTGAAGGTAGTGTTTGTATCTATTTAAGATACTTAATGGATCATAATTTGCTCTCTACTACTGATCAGTTGTCAAAGATGACGATGATGAATACTTAGATAAACATCCTAGTGCAATATTGGTTGCTGTGGCCCCACTTTCTGGAGGAAAAGTAAAAAAGTAATTGAAAACAAATACAGAATAACTTTTCTGATATGTGTCTAAAAGCAAGAGAGCTAATCTTGAAAATAATCTTGTTACTGATAACAGAAATGAGAGGAGAAGGCACCCTTTGCAGGTCTGCATTACTAGGAAGAAAAGGGTTTCCTATGTTTAGAAGTGGGAGATAATCAGAGGAAGTAGCTGAAGGTCAGCAGCTGAGCTAGGAGTAACATTTCTTAATTTCCCACCCATTACACCCATAGTATGTGCCTCTTCCTCCTTGTTCTGAAAATATTAAGAATAATATAGTGCTTGGCTTCATCATCATTTATTAAAAGAACAATTTAGTTGTTGAAATGTTTAACAGAAACAAATTTTTATAAATTCATTTTGGTTCACAAAGAGTTTTTAAAAGTCAGCATGGGGATTAAAGATATTGCTTTTCACAGAGGTAAATACTAAATGGTGAATGAAAGCCTAGGAAGACATAGGAAAGAGGAGATCAACTTAGGGGATTAGAGAACATCAAATGTTAAATATCTTTGTTTTATATGATAAGATTTTGCTGCTTGTTTCCATTTACTTGAACTAAATGGGAGCATATAGTAAACATTTGTCTGTAAACAGCAGTATGCTGTCTGGGGAGATCACTTATGTGGAGGCAGAAAGGGTCTTGGCTGCTGTTTCAAAATATCATTACATTTTTGTTTGACTTCAAACTTGCGTTATATACCAATAAAGTTGTTCCCCTCCTGGTGGCCTTTCCCCTCTTTACTGTATGTGTCTTTCTACCTGAATTGTTACTGTAAAATTGATAAAAGTGGCATATCATTGTATTTGCTGTTTAATGTGCAACAGACCTATTAAGATTACTGATGTGCTAGTTTTATCTAAATTTCTCAGGATGTCATGCAAACGATGGTAGTTTATCCTTCCCTGTGATGCAGGTAACGGTTATCTCAGTAACTTTTTTACTTTTAAAGTAGGGCCCAGTGCTCTGGACTAAAGAAGAGACTTGCACATTGTAACACCCGATATTTGAGTACCTGATTTTCAGGTCTGCGGTCTTCAGAGCAGAATCCACAGATCTCAGTAGCACGCACTGAATCACAGAGGCTGCGCGACCCTCTGGAGATCGTCCAGTCCAACCCTGTGCAGAGCAGGTCAGCCGGAGCAGAGTGCTCAGGACCTTGTCTGGTCGGGTTTTAGTATCTCCCAGGATGGAGACTCCATATCCTCTCTGGGCAACCTGCTGCAGTGTTTGACCACCCCCACAGTACAAAGGCTTTTTCGTACGTTTCGAGGGAATTTCCTGTGTTCCAGTTTGTGCCCGTTGCCTCTTCTTCTGTCACTGGATACTGCTGAGAATAGACTGTCGTCTTTGCTCCCTCCCATCAGGTATTGCTACGCATTGCTAAGATCCCCTTGAGCCTTCTCTTCTGAAGGCTAAACAGTCCCAGCTCTCTCAGCCTCTCCTCTGAAATCTTAGAAGAATTAAGGGTGTCAGAACTGGCTTCGCGTGACGCAGCATGCTGAGCGGTGAGTCGTAAGGGCTTAGCGGTGGACACCACGGGTCGGAGCATCTTTGCATTCTGCCCTTGGCAGCACGCAGGTGCCTGGCTCAGCAGCATTGCCTTGGGACTCGCAGCCAGAGCCCTCCTGGTCTTAAGCACTGAAGCCCTTTTAGCGATGGACCCAGAGCTAAGCCCTAAACCGGAGGGGGGGTGCACCTCCGGAAAGGCTCTTGCAGGCTTGCGCTGTTCTGGGTTGCGACTGTCTCTTCCTGAAGCTCTTCCTCTCGGGATCTGTACTGAAAGATGAAATGGGCCAGGGAGAACAACTCCTCAGCGCTTGCTTAAAAGGGAAGAAGCTGGCCCTGTGGCTTTGTTCCAGAGTGGTTTTATGTGCCTGAAGCCTCAGCTTTCCAGTTTGCAGCTTGGGCCATGGCTGCTGTGCTGCTGACGGGCGGTTCTGGGGAAGCACGTGGTAGCAGGATCCTGACACTTGGTTTGTGTAGCGGTGGCGTGCAGGAACCCAGGCAGACGCTCTCGCCCAGGGCTAGTGCAAGGCCGACTCTCGCAGATTTGTACAAGATGTCAGGTTTGACAGGCACGCCGATGATAGATGGAGCTGCTTCATCCTCACTGTGCCGGCTGTTGCGGTTGCCCTAGAGCTCTGATTGTTATTTTAGTTCCACAAAATAAATGCCTTCAGCTTGGCTCTTCATCCAGAATTTAAACAAGGTGTTCCTGTTCTTCCCTATTTTACTTATTTTTTTTTGATTGCAAATTAACCTTTTGGCATTAAAGACCTTGGAAAATCTGGAATTTTAATCTTACAGAGTGAGTTCTTGGGAGGTAGAAAGGGCTTGTATTAGCTCATCCAAGTTATCATTAAATGTCTGTTTCACTGCCAATTTGGTGTGTGAATGACGTTGTGAACAATTCTCACTATGGCCTTTGACATCAAAGTTAAACTTTTATTCTTTACCTTTTTCTGTCTGCAGGCTTGTGTATATATCAGCTTTCAAGTCTGGATGAAAGTGTGTCTGAGAGACTGTAAGAAAGTTTGCTAAAGGATATTAGCGTGTGGCAGTTACTAATGATCCGAATGTGCTTTCATGAACCAAATTGGCAGATTTTGTTGGACAGTGTGCATTTGTTTGTGCTATGTCTGGCTCATGGCAGAGTTGTTTATTCCTTCTTTTTATGCATTCACTCTCTCCAGATGAAATATTTCCACAGACTTCTTGAATCAAACATAGAACTTTCAGCTGTACAGACCAGTGGGTATGCATAACAGATATTTGGACCGTCTTTACAAAAACCATGCTTAATAACTCCCTGTGGTTTACTCTTAAATTCAACTCCTGTGGAACAGGAACAGAATTACTGAAGTCTGCACAGAATTGTTTTTTCAGAATCTCTCTGGGACTTTCTCTTCACTTTCCTGCTTTGTGCGTATGCCCTGGTTTGTATGTGTGGTGTGTTTTTTATTTATTTTTCTTTAAATGTAGGGCAGTTTGCTTAACCTTAAAAGCTAGCTACTGCACAGGTCAAGAAGTTCAACAGAGTGGTGGGGGTTTTTTTGTGTGTGTTTGTGTGGGGATGTTGGGGTTTTTTTGTGGCTTTTTTTTTTTTTTTGACACCACACCACCACCACCACCTGCCCCCCCGCCCCCTCCATTATATTGTGTATAAAACTCAACTGATTGGCAGTTGGGATCTGGAGTGTGCCTTGGGGCATTACACACTGTAGATTCTCATCCTTTACATCGAAACCCCTGTTTTTATACTCTGCTCAAAAAGGAATTATATCAGCAGTAATAATACAGTGAAAGCTTAGCTAAAGTGACAAATGATGCCTTGTGATGCATGGAAGGCCCCTCTCATTTGACCACAGTGTTCCTCATGCTAAACTGTACCTTTCTGAAGAACGCTCCAGTGCGTTTTCCTGTGTTTTCTGGGAAACAAAGGTTACAAGGATCACCCCTCTCCAAATACTGATGTGGGGGAATGCTTATGAAAAAGAATGAAAAGTGCTTTTTGTCTTTACTATTTCTGTTCCCGATAGCTCCTCTGAAAAAACAGCAGGTCTGACGTCCCAGTGCAATACCCAGGTCTTTGTTTGGTCCTTTGAGAAATGTCAGGTTCTGCCATGTCTACACACTAGCTCTGGAGTGCAGAGTTCTGTATGTCGAACTGTTGCTCGTACTCCCAGTATGCTGCTTACACGTTTCTGGTATAATCAAAATGGACCTGAATTATGGTGAGATTTTCAGGGACTGTAAAAAGTAGGTGTAGTCATATAAACTGCATGAAAGAAAGAGATTTATTTTGTCACTCTATGGTTACCATGGGGTTAATGTTTCATTAGTTGTAGTGAAATAAATATAGCACAAATCAAAAAAGAATGATTTAGATTTTTAGGGTTTAAGTAGCATTGTGCTATTGTACCAAGTAATGATTTTCTGAGGCTTGTATTTTATTTCTGATAATAAGAGGATATCCTTTGACAAGGGTAAATGTTTTTCACATTGAAATGTCAAAACTTGAAATATATTTGGAAGTACAAATCTGCATGCTGTGTTTTTATGAAGAGAGCACTTCAAAATGGAGGGCTGATATTATGACGGATTAAAAGAAAAAATAGGATTTTGAGCAGCATATAGAATATAACAAAACAATCCTGAAGTTGGGGAGTTGAAATATTTGCTCTGTAAAAAGAAGCTGCAAGTAAATTAGTGATTTTTATGTTTTCTCCTTCATAAGACCTTCTGTCTCTTGTCAATCTCATATCAATATTTGCTAAAGGAGCAGCTGGTCAATATTAGAAATTCATACATTGTACAGTAATCACTGTACTGATATTATTCAAAAGTTGACACTTTAATTGAGAAAATGAAAATTTTACACCTGCTGGAAAAAAGATACAGGCCATGCATGGGGGTTATAGCATTGACCCAAACATATTTGGTCTCTTCATACATTGATGATCCCACCAAGAGGGCAAAACGTCCCTAAGAGGTAAACACCAAAACAAAGCCATGATTGTTAAAGGATAATTTTTAAAAGCTATGAAGTCATACATAAAGCTTTCATAGAATTTTAGTGCTCCGTATAAATAGTCCCATTGCGTTCTTTTACTGTCTGGGACTGAAGCCAGATTTTATGCAACTACTTAAATGATAGGAAAATTAGGAAAGAAACTAGGTGGGACAATGATAAGCCAGTTAATGAAGTATGTAGAAGAAATATTCTATTTAAAGTACTTTATATAATGGGGATAATATTCAGTTTTTTAAACAAATTATTTCTCTTTAAAACTTTGTGTTAGAAGAAAAATGTCAGTTCTTGATGGCTAGAGTGAAAGACTTGCAACAGTAGACAATACATGTTTTTGGCTTTGTCTGAGATATTAAGGTGTATACTGAAACACAGTGACTTAATTTTGAAATCTTGGTGGAAAAGTGCTATATCTGCAGCTTGTATAAATCTCTGCCGTTGGAATGCAAGGAGTGACTGCAGCGTCTGCCAGGTGAAATTCATGCCCAAGTAAGGGGCCTCATTCGCAATAAGTGGGGCTTTTTGGCATTAAGGTTAGGAGCTACTGATCAGGATCGAAGATCTGGATTGAGCTGCTCACTTACTCTTGGATTTATGTGCTTTGCAGAATTTGGGCTTTAGTTCATCAGCGGAAGAAGAGGTAGAAATAGGGAGCTGTGCTTCAGTTAGTCTGGAGTTCACTGGATGGCAGAAATCCTCCGAAAACCTCTCGGTAGACATCAGTTTGTCAAAGAGACCGTTGACGGGATGGAACGGTTGAAAAAGCTGTGTAAGTTCTTCCCTGGCAGTTGCTTCAGTCTGAGTTTAAATAAAGCGTTGTCCTGATCCCTAAGCTGGCCATCACTGTCAATTGAGAGAAGTATATGAAAATGCATTGATCAGGGGAGTAACTGCCTTTTTCAGTTCTTTAGTACATTTTTGACTTAATAAATCTTGAACCACTTTGGCTCAGAGATGATGTATATTACAACATTGGATAGGAGTGTTTAATCTTTGATTTTTGGCCTCAAATATGGGTTCATTGTGGAAGGATGATGACAATTCTCTGCTATGTTGTTGATTCATAGCTTTCTTCCAAAAACTGTGAGCCGTTAACAAATGGCCAAGAACTGAGGCATGGTGGAGACAGTCCCGGAGAAGTAATTTCAAACAGTAACAGCGGATGACCTCAGATGTGTATGGGGGAAAGTGATAATATATGGCATGTATCCAGAAGGACATCAGTCCCTAGTCTAGAGCCATGGGGTTTGGACATCTTTGAGCCCTGAAAACAGAAGTGAGTACACCAGGGCTCTCCAGTGCTTTAGCCTAGATATCCCAACTGGGACATCTCCTGGCCAGACTCCTAAGGAAAGCAGTTAAGATAAATCCAGCAGATCTTTCCCTCTTCTAAAGGCAGAGCCTCAAAGGTGTGCTCTCGAGCTGCAGAGGAGGCCACTGAAAGCCAAGAAAGCCTGGAAAGAGTCAAGAAAAACAGTGAAACAGTGGAACCTATGTAATATTTAGTATAGACGAGAGCCCTCCATGGGGAGTCCTGGGGAAGGTCCAAGGCTGGCGAACCTGCTGTCCTCCAAAGACAGGAAGAAAAAGCCGTGCTCAGTGGTGCCAGTGGTGTGTGGTTTGAAGGGGAGGTACTGGGAAGCCAGGGAAGACTTTGTGGTAAATAGTTAATCTTGGAAGTTACACAGGATTTACGGCCACTCTAGCAGCAAGCTCATACTGTTTATCACAGGCAGGTCAAAGTGGAAGCAGGATTGCAAGGTGGAGAAAACCATTTTCCCTTACTCCATGCGACTGTGCATTCACCTTCAAATGACATTGGTAAAATGAGACAGGCTGTAGTTTAGTTCTTATGCCGGCATTGAGGAAAAGAACGCACAGTGCACGTGCCAGAGCGAAGTACATAATGCATAACTAGATGGACTGATTAAAGGACGCTGGCTGTTCACCATGAAGCCAAGAAGGAACTTAATCTGCCTTAAAATAAACAAATTTGAAGAGACATTTGTGCCTTTCATTTTTAGAAAGAGGCATGTTATTCACACTTACGTCAGCTTTTTTCTCTCTATTTTAAGGTGATATGTTTATCTTAAAAAAAAAAAAAAAAAAAGAGGGGGGGTGGCAGTCAAATCTAAATGATGGTCAAGAAAGGAATAGTTTACTCTTGGTTGATTGTCTATAAGTGCTCAGAAGAAACTAATCCTGCAGAAAAGTGAGGCAGAGTTGGGGAATTGCCCGAGTCACTGGAGCTGTACTTTTCTCAATGTAGAGACATGAATAAGTCCAGGAAATGAAACCTCTTCACACCCTGTCACCTTGTCTGTCAGCCTATTGCATCTTGAGCAGTTAAGTTTCAGAACTTTAGTGGTTTTGCTATAAAAATTTACTCATCTGGAACTGATATGTAAAATCTTAGGATAGAATAATGACCTTTATTAAAGAAAAGGACAGAAAACCTCTTGTGGTAAATTGTCTTGGATTTGGAGTCTGAATGACGTCAGAAGATGTGTTCTGCTTTGTCTGACCTCATTATAGGTGGATATCTATGGGGTACTGAAAAGGCAGAAAATACTGAAGAAATGAACAAAACCATTCTAAATTCTGTGATCTCTTTGGGCCTCCTAGGCTAAAATTTATAGAAACAACATACATAATGAGGTAGCCGTTTCTTTTTTATTTAATTCATTTTCTTCAGTTTAAGGGCTAATCATTCAATGATAAGAAGAACTTAGGAGTTTTCTTTAGGGGAAAAAAAAAGTATTATTTTAAGGTATTAATTCAATTGGTGGTCAAAATTTCTTTTGCATAGTTGAAAATGTTTTTTGATGATTGTTTTTTATCTGTCTGGCATATTTAAGTTTGGGGTATTTTTTTATTTTTTTAATTTGCAAAGAATTCTTGTTCCCTGCATGTGGAAGAAAGGTATATAATTACTTCAACTCAAAATCAAGCAATTGTTCAGTCTTTGTAAAAGAAATTAATGTTTAAGAGAGACTAGATGCAGAGAACTGTTTCATTGAGTGACTGGCTTGGAACAATGGATTGTTTGAAGAAATTCTGAAACAAAGGGCTTTTTAGCTACAGCTGGAAAGTTCATAACCCCACAGCTTGGTTTTGTACAGGTACGTATAGATATCCTCAGTCTCTCAATGCAACTAGGGCATAAGAGTTGGTTTGGTTCGCTGGGGGACTGGTTACTCTTGAGTTGATAGCCCATTCACATCTACACGTATAGGCTGAGGTGGTAACTCACTCTAGGACATTTTGTGCTCAGTTTTAAAATAATTTGGTAGGCATAGACTGTGAATTATACATGCAAATTATGAACTTGCTTTATTGTTCTGAGTGTTAGCCAAGTTTTTTCACTTTTATTGTTTTGCTTGTGACAAACACAGTTGATGATAAATGATAATAATGCTACATTTTTCAAGGCAAGGAAGTACATCGTGTTCAGGCATCAAACCTGTTCTTTTTCTATTTTAGGGGACTAAAAGCACACAAATAGCCCCTTGTGTCCCCCCCTGCCTTGTTTTTTTAAATGTAACTGGAACATTGGAGTAGGTTTTAGAAATATGATAATAACTCATTCCTGGGCATCCAGTTTGTGTACTGAAAATGAGTTTTTGATGGACTTATAATTTTTTGAGAGTAAAAAAAAAATGCTGGACTTCAAAACTTTCCCCATCCACCATTGTTTTTACAGTGTGTTTTACCATGTTTTTCACTTGAACGTTTCATATTAGATTTGGTGCTGAAATAAGAAATTTAAATGGTTGCCTGAGTACTCGTGCATGGGGCTGGGGTTTGGGCTGTGCCGGCTTCTCATCCAGTTATTGTAAGCAGTGGTATTGATAATTGGTGCAGGGATAAAACGTTTTTCCCTATAAATGCTTTTAATTTCAGGTGACTGTTCCCATGTTAAGACTGCTCTGTTGGGTAATGTTTGTAATTCCACAGATTTATTTTGCAGTTCATGAAAGTTCCTGGGGAATCATTGAAGAGTTTCTAAAATTGCATGCAAAACTTTTAAATCCATTTTGTTTCAAAATTATTTTCTCCATATGGCACCAGTGCTTTGTGTATATTTTTGGTATCTTTTTCCTTTTTATGACTAAATGTGCATCTGTTAAAGGTTTCTCTCATCTAATCTGGTGGTGTTTTTCTCCCTTGAAATCCTGTTGGTGGTTCTATAGTTATCGCCACAGTAACATCTGATGACTCTTACTTCAGAGGGGAGAACAGGCAACAGGAGGAGACAAAATGGTAAAGGATGAAAGAAATCTTGCCACCTTATAAAAGTTGCATGCTATTTTAATTAATTTATTTAAAAAAAGATTTTAAAAAAAAAAAAAAGTACTTTTGCATGTGATTCCCAGTCTCCCAGTGTGTCCTAGGAGCTGGTGTTTTCTGATGCATTGCACTGAGGGTGTGGAGCTCGCTGAATCCTAGCTCAGCGTAGAGGGTGCTCAGATGGTGGAGGCGATGCGGTGTGCTCCTGCTGCGAGGATGCAGGTGGCGGAGGCGATGCGGTGTGCTCCTGCTGCGAGGATGCA
Organism: Aviceda cuculoides; assembly: GCA_035590195.1. Lineage (NCBI taxonomy): Eukaryota > Metazoa > Chordata > Aves > Accipitriformes > Accipitridae > Aviceda > Aviceda cuculoides. The sequence continues at coordinate 23,898,636 of JAVJGG010000037.1, read as the reverse complement.
GGTGGTGGAGGCGATGCGGTGTGCTCCTGCTGCGAGGATGCAGGTGGTGGAGGCGATGCGGTGTGCTCCTGCTGCGAGGACGTGCTGGCTGGTGTCCCTGGGAGAGATCCAGGCTGATGAGGGGCACTGGGTCCGAGCCGTGGGCACGGAGAACCCGCAGTGCGGGCTGTGCTGGTGCAGCGGGCAGGGGGACCGGCAGCCACCGAAAGCGCGTGTGCGGTCGGGAGAGCCCGGGGTGACGGTGAAAAACCGTACGGCAACGCGCTCTTCTGCTGGCTGCCTAAAACAGATGTTGCACCCAAAGGGCTCTCTTTGAGTGGTCGGGGTGTGCCCAAAGCATTCTTAACGCACCCCGAGCCTTGTCAGCTGCCCGATGACGTTATTTGGGTTTAAATTCCTTCCCCTGTTTGAATTATTATCTTCTCTCTAATGGTGCAATACGTTATTGAATATTAAGTGTTTCAGTGAACTTCTGGCTCCTGTTCTCAAAAATCAGGTAATGAGCCAAGATGTTAGACTTCTCTCCTGCACTTGGGGTATGGAACTTGTGTACAAAATGGTTCTTGCTTTTTAATTTGTAACTCTCCAACAGAGATAATGCAAAGACAGTCATCTGTAGGTCTTGGTAAGGAGTGCTCTTTACCATATATTTGCACAAAGTGGTCTTCATCCAGCAAAAATGATACTGAAATGCTAAAGATGGGCAGCAGACCATGCGTGGTACCTGCGCTGGGGCTTCCTGGGCTGAAGTGGGTGGTGAGCAGCTTTCACCTTCCCTTGTCTCAGGGACTGGAAATGTGGCTCCACCTTTAAAAAGTGCCCAGTAAAATCACTACGTGCGTCTTCTATACCAAGACAACCTCTCTAGTATGAGACATGTTGTTTGTTAAAACTTTTTTTGGCAGAAATACCATTTGTAAACTTCAACAATTGTCTGTATTATCAGCAGTCTTCCTTGCCATGCTGGATTCTGTCCTGTGAGAACGAGTCCTTTTGGGTTGTTTTCCTTAATATGTGCTTTGAACAAACATATAAATGCGCTGATATCTGTGTATGAAGTTATGACTTGGGGGATGTATTTTTACAATTTATGTCTGCTGTCTTCTAACAAACAGGATTAATTTTGTTGTAAAACCTTTAAAGTAAATCCAAGAGAACTGGTATCCAACTGCTGTCCCATGGTTTACACTAAAATCTCCCAACTGTTTAACATAGTTTGTTATGTAATTTCTGCAATAACGTACAGACTGTTTGAGCTGACAGGCATCTTTCTGAAAGAGAGTTTCCAGAAAACAACATTGTCCAACTTGTTAGTTGATTTCTGCAACCCTGCAATTTGGCATATGCTTGAGAACTTTGCAATAGCTTATATCACAGAGCTTGAACATGCAGTAAAAGTTCTTCATCAATAATTCACCAAGTATTGTGGTCACTTAATTCAGATTTTATTGAAAACTGACAAAATTTTCTTATTATTTAAAATACAGGCTGAAATAATCTGTCTAGTTGTTTGGATTTTTTTAACTTTTGAGCAGTGAAGAGGTCTGTCTGATGTCACTGAGCTCATGTGTAGTCAAATAAATGCGTGTGTGTGTATGTATGTGTGCTCATATATCTACACACACATGGATTCTTCCAATGTTGATGCAGTAGTGATAGCCGAATTTAATAATACCCTGATTTAAGTAGCCTCTGTGAGTACTGTAAAATACATACAAATGTAGCAAGCAGGATTCTGCTCCATCGTTGTTGAGCGCACGGTAAGCAACTGTGTCGCGTTAGTGCCTGGAGGAGATCCGGCAGGCAGGTTCCTTTAGCAGCCGACGTGAACCCCTGATTTCTGCAATGGGAGCCATTCTGCAGCTTTGCAGATGGCCAGTGAACAGTGTATAACTCTTCACTACTAGAAAAGCTTTAAAGATACGTGTAAATTTTATATAGGCCTAAGTGTTTAAAAGAAACAAAATATCCATAAAGACTTCATGCATTTATGTGCTTGCTCTTACAAAAGCAGTCTGGGATGACATTTTGGGCTCTTATTACTGCAACAGCTTGAAGGCTCGCTAAGCATTGACAGGAGTTCCGTGATTCCGTTGTTAGCCAGGCTGGTAGCTTATTGCCATAAAATTCGTGATGTAGGGTGGTTCTTATTTATTTATTTATCTTGAGTTACCATCTTAAATCCTTTACATTTAAGCTTCTCAGCTGTCCAGCAGTGCTACTGAGTTTGACCTGTTGTGTTCTGTATTGTAAGTATATAAATACTGACTTAGAAAAGAAATATTTTCCTTGTCATCTTAGAATGTAAAATTATGTTTGAAGATGAAAAACTAAATAATCTTTTCAAGCAGGTTTTTTTTAAAAAAAAAAAAGTTGCAATGTATCTAGCTTGATTCAATTGTCTTTCACCTCAATTTTCAGTATCCGGGGCACTGAGATGCTTTTTTTAACTTTGTCTAAGAAAAGCATGCATTAAAGTTTTTTAAATTAATTATTTTAATTAAGAAATAAATAGCTTTATGAAACACATCTTTCAATGGTCAGTTGTATTCTTTTCAGAATACGTGATCAAACCACAGAGCAAAAACATTTTGCTTCAGGAGCAGATAGCAGCTGAAGATTGTTACGACCCTGTGTAGCATGCTTTTGTCTCTTCTAGATTGTTCCTTTTCCTCGGAAGGTAGGTTTGACAAGGAAAACTTGCTTTAAGCAGCTCAAAATGAGCTACCTCTGTTCGTGTGATAAGTTACTGTGGTGGCTGCAAAGCGCGTTTCGCTTGGCTTTTATCTGGATCTGCTGACAGTCTTGGCAGTTTGGATTTTTGTCACTAACATTTTCAGTGTTAAGGTTTTTTCTTTGATGTTGATTCATTTTTTTCATCATGGTCAAAATCTAAGCTTACACCTAAACCTTGTGTTTTGAGGTTGAAAACACCTTTACTCTTTGAAATGTTGTACTTTACCTACCGAAGTATCTTTCAAATCCTCTCCAGATAAATTGTCTGGTGCCTGTGAATATAAAGATATTGTAGTTACCAACAAGCAGACATGAACAGAGAGAATTGTGTTGTACATTAAATAATGAAAATGAGACCTAGTAATACCTCTGAAAATTGTGTGATGCAGACACAGAACTTTCTGGACTGTGCTGTTGGTTGAAATTATTTCTTGTTGCCAGTGCTGTGTGGAGGGGTATGTCTCATCTACGGATTCTACTGCCTTTGCTAAGTAGAGCCCTACTTTGCTGTAGGTATTGCTAAAATAATTTACATCTGTTTTATTTTCCCCTTCAGCTCCAGTTCAGACATTTTGAGAGATCTTCAAGGGCCTGAGACATGTTCAGAATCCCCTGACAAGTAAGTAGAATATATGAGTGGTAAAGTCCTAGTTTCCAGTTGGTGGAATCCTATGTGTTTTCTGCAGAAGCAAATGCTTCTGAAAAGTTAGGTTCTTGGAGAATCTCCACCGTTGTGTGAGACACAATTTGGTCAGCATTTTTGGATCACTGGAAAATAATACCTGGGCACTCCAAGGATCCACAGATGACCAGTTGAAAGTCATTGTTCTAACGTATATTTGAGTATGAATATATATTTTAAAAAAAGAAAAAAATGATAAGGGAACTAATTTTTGTGGAAAATTAAGAGAATCTGATCTTCTGTTGTATTTAAAGTTACGTTGTTGTCAGTCTCACCTACATCTCTGTCAAGTTGAACATGCTGGAATTGCAGCATCTGTTTTGATTTACTTCTGTTTGCAGAGAGAAAAGCACTTTCTTGTTTTTAAAATCTTAACATCTTATTTCTTGAAACCAAAAATACCCTTCTGATATATAGTGGTAATATTTAAAATTTGGGTCTAGCTGCGCGAGGTGTTGTACAAGGAAATACTAAAATCATCTAAGGATTCCTGAAGTAACCAAATGAAATACATGAAGATGGAGAGTATGTGGGTGCTGAAGGTGTGTAGTTATAGTGAAATTTGGAACGGCGTCGTGTTAGACCAAATGAAAAGCTCTGTAGTTATACAAAGAAACAGGAATGAAGACTAGTTGAGTCTGCAAAAGTAGTAGAGTTTACCCTTGCAGCTGAAACTGGCTTGATCTGGGATCTCTTTTTGAATGTCACATCCACTTTGGTAGTTGATCTTAGGGGCATACTGCATTTGAACCATACTGCATTTAATTCTCATAGTCTGCTTTTCAAAGAGTATGTATGACACAGTTTTTCTCTATTATCCATTACATACATGTGTAGTCAAGATTGTGACACCTCTTAAAATTCATGATTAATGACAGAAGTAACATTTGAAACTCTCTTAAAACATGTGTTTAGATAACCTAATGGATTCTAAGGAGCTTTAATGGAAGCACTGGTAAGGCCTTGATTACAGTGGTGTCAGAGGTCAACGGCAGAGTGCACCACTGGAAAAACAAAAAGTAATCATAAAGCCTTTCTCGTAGAGGGAGGCATCACTTTGGGAAGGTGAGCGGTGTTTGCTGGAAGGACACTTGCAAGCGCACTTTGTAGTACCTGCAAGTGACTCCTTGAGATGGGCAGTAAAGTAAACAATACTTGGTTGTACGTGTTGCAGATGCTGGTTCCTGTTCCCCTGGTGATGATCTGGTGCTGCTGCCGTGTATCAAAGAGTAAGCAGCCACAGCTATCTTTCACAGATATTTTTAGATCTGCCTCAAGATTTATGCATGACCCTGATAAACAGGGGGCAGGGATCATGAGATCAGGGATCATCTAACGTCCTTGGTAACCACCTCATTGCGTAATTATCAATTACCTGTGAAGTATTCTGTCTCAGCTGGCTATTTCTTAGTGAGTTGGATTGCTAGGAGTTGGGCTCCTGAATAAAAGCTAATCCATAAGGATTTGTGGCTCTGAATTGTGATCAAAACGGGAAAGGTGGAACTGTGGCTACCAGAGCTGGAGGGCTTGTGAGCGAGGGGAACCAGCAGCTTGCAGCTCCCTGTGTTGTCTTGACTAGATGCTTGAGGCATGAGAATGCATGGCAAGAAGTGGAGAAAACAGGTGTCTGTCCCTTTGAGTGCATCTTTTTCTGTTTGGAGAGAAGTCAAAGACATGAGTGGAGAAGCCAAGACAACTGAGAGCTGCCCCTGCCAGCTGCACGTATGCGGATCTCTCCTTGGCAGTATGCACATGGTGAAGCTGCTGCTGCTGCCACCACAGCTGCTTCTGCCTTATGTGGTGGGACACCAGAGTAGGGAGGGGCGGTAGCTGGACAGCAGTGAGGAGGTGAGGATGGGGACACAAGAAGTTAGAAGAGGTTTCTTGATTTCCTTTTGGTTGCAGTTGGGAACTGACTGCATTTATGGAGCTTGGTAATGCCCATTGTTACCAGTTGCTTCAAATGCTTCTGAGCTCGTTCTTATCTCTCGCAGTCTACTAACACTTTGAGGCTACATCTAGATTACAGGATAGGTGCTTTCTGCCATGTTTCCTGTGGTCCTGGCTCTTTGCTTACCGTGTCTGTGCTAAATCCTGCTGAGGAGGATTGTGCTGCAGCCCCTTGCTAGCCTGGTCAGAGCTGGTCGTAGCTGGACGTGCTCCAGGAGTACATGCTCCAGACATTTGTGTGGCAGGGAATGGATGGCACTGCTGTTCTTGACCATCCAATAGAATGTTTTTCATTTTTTTAATAAATGCTTTAGCTTCATTTTACTTCTGTACCTGCTCTGAGTTATGATATTAAACGTGTATATTTTTCCAAAATTATAATTCAATCTGTGCTGTTTGTCTGTTATGGTCAAACCAACTTCAGCTGAACACTAATGAAACAGCTAATGAAAAGGCATATCTAGTACAGCAGCATTTTAGGCTCTCAGTAACCACTTGGTGGGCACTTACTGAAAGTCTCACTGTTCTCGGATGTGGACATCAAATATGTCATTGATAATGCTAATTTAGCTGCAGGTTTGGGTCAGCTCCTTGGGCAGTATCAGATCTGAGTGCCTAAAAATTAATGTGGGGTTTGATGAAAGGGTTTTATAGTGACTTTGCTATTCAGTCATAGCTCAGTTTCACTCCTAAATACAGTTGCAGCTTTTCTGTAGAGCTCTTAATGAAATTCTAAAAATGATACCTGGTAGAGTATTTCCTGTACGACTTTGTTCTGTGGGGAAAATAAAAAATAAAAAAAGGACAATCTGTCATTAATTGTCCACCATTGCAATTCAAGATCCCTGCCTGCCTCAAAGTGTACCTTGGTGTTGTGAGAAACAAGTTCATTTCATCCCTAAGGTAAGGAAGGTAGGGTGTTAGAAATGTCATTGTAACATATCTGTACCTGGCTCGACCCAAGAATGGGGTAGTGACTGTGTAGTATGTAGTCAGGATCTTCTCGTCCTTGGACAAGCAAACCTCAGTATTACAAAATACATCATAAGATATGGGAAGGGATCTGACTTACCAAAGTACTAACATTTGCACATTTTTGTAGAAGGTCAAGTACATTTGCTTTGCGTTTTTAATATTGGTGGCACTATGCCATGCAACCAGTGGAGCAAAGTCTAGGAGTACAAAAATGTTCTTACCCTAATTAAAATGAATGTAAACCAAATTTGAATCTATTTTAAAACCCCTGAAGTAATCAGTCTTATGTCCTTACTGCAGAAGGAGATGTGGATGGAGAGGCTGTGGGGCGCCCCGGAGCTTCCTGACTTGCAGGGCACCTTGCCGCGGTGGCTCCTCGCCGTGCAGCTCTGCGGCTGGTGCCTTCCCCTCACGCACGAGCATCCCAGTCAGGTCTGGGCACTTGCTGTGCTGTACCAGTCTCTGCAGCAGGTGCTGGGGAGCACCGACTATCTTCTGCTTGTAGATGCTCAGACATCTGAAATGCCTAACAGTGCTGTGCAGCGTTTGGAAGACTTCTGAACACTGCCTTAATTCTTAAAAAGAAAGCTCTCAGATATGGAAAGCATATAAAAGATCGGAACGTGTTAATTTTTGTCCTAGTTCAGTGTGTGTTTTCAGCCATGCAGTGGAGAGACATTTTTTTCCACCTGCTTTTAAAATATTCCACTGTAAGACAGTTTGGAGTTAAATGCTTCTTTGCTCTTTTGTAGTTAGTTATTAAAATAGTTAACTTCCTTTTTCTTTGGGCGAAGAACATACCTAACTCAACCAAAATCACCTTTAACTCTTAACTTTCTGGAGACTATTTAAGCAACAGTCCCACATTAGCAAGGTACTGTATATTAACCAGGTTTGTTTTAAGAAGACACTTGATCTGTGGCAGTTGACTCACTGCTTTCAGAAGAATGCATTTACTTCAGCTCTGTTTGGCCCACAAAGCCAAGTCCTTTAGCCATTTCCACCAAGTCCTTTATTGTATGGTCTCTGTCTCCTGTTCCCTGAGTTGAACAGGTATACCCCAATCATTGCCTATTTTTCCCCATGAACCACACTTATTTATTAGTCCATGCTATTGGCTACTTAATTTTTATTGGCAGACAAGTGGTTTTAAATTCAAGCTCAGAAACAAAGTAAGGTTTTAAGCCATCAAATATAAATTAAGTTCCTGATCCTGAGCAAGCGTCTTTGTGCAGGTGAGTGTTAAATGGTGAGGCATAAAAATTTGAATCACATGTGACCCGCTCCTGGAAACAGCTATATATCTGAATAGCTCTGACTTCAGTGTGTTGCTGGCATATAGGATTATACAAATGCCTAAGACTTTGCAGGTTCATGGCTTGATGAGCATGTAGTATTACACTGACATGGACCCTGCATTCAGAAGTTGCCTTATTAAATAAAACCTCCAGGCAATGATTGCTTGTTTAACCCATTTTTCTGTCTGTAGATGACAGTATCAGTCTGTTTAGTGATGTTTTGGAAAGAAATGCAAATCTCTGAATCATATTTTTGTGACTAATTACATACTGTGTAATCAAAAGAGGGTTTTGTGTTTTGTTTTGTTTTGTTTTAGTGAATTTTGTTTTTTCTCTTGCACCCTTTACACTTCAGGAGAGCGAGTCAAGTCACAGGGTTCAAAAAATAGCTGCTCCCTAGGAAGGGCCCTCTGCTCCAGATGGAGCAGTGGTGGAGGCTGCCTGCCAAAGAAGGGTGCTGTGGCAACGAGATGAGTACATGTCTGCAGTGTGCAACCATCGTTCTCCACTGCTAGAGAAAGCTAGCTGGAGTCTCATTTTAGAAGGCAAGGAATTAATTTGCTCTGTCATTTTGGGGTCTATATTATGCTTTCTAGAGTGGTTGCGATTGGCAATACTACTCGTTTTTTCCCCAGACTTTCAGGATATGTGTGTTCTTGTCTGAAGGTGTTAGCTGACATCTGGCGTGCTTAAGTGCAGGTCAAGACAAACCCACAGAGGTGCCAGATGAATAAGAAAATATTTTTCTGTCTCAAGATTTGCAGATGCAGTCATTTGTATTCCTCGTAACTATAGTAAAAGCAATGCCAGGTGGAGTTTGGGAACACAAATGGGCTTTGCTAAATTACTAGGCTTCCAGTCATTTATCTGGTCTCTTCATAAATCCTGTCCACGCGATGGTGGGAAAGGGACTGCTGGGTCTGTATTTAGTGGGTTGATGTAGATGTCTGGTGGTGAGGATTGCACAGTCTCCTAGTGATAATTTGCTTAACTGTTGCCGTCATTAAAAGGGTGGTTATTTCTTTGCTGAAAAGAAAGTGACATGTATAAGCTTGGTAGGGAGAGAAGTGGAAATTTTATGCTTTGGAAGACTGTTACCACTTCTCCTCAGTCTTATCTTTTCCAGAGGAAACAAAACCAGTTTCTGTAACCTTCCCTTATAAGTCATGTTCCCTATGCCTCTAATCCCTCTAGTTGTTTTTCTTTACTAGCCTCCTTTGGAGGAAAAGGGAAAAACAATGTTCCATATGCACACTGTTCAGGTGTTCCAGCTGAGGCCTTGCTATAGGTGACCCTCCTGGGGTGCATTCTATGAAAAACAAATGTTTTAGTCTGGTTTGTGACCCTCTATGTCCTGTCACCCCTGCCCAGCTACTCTGTTTCCCCTTTTCAGCCTTTTGAATATCTTGCATCCTCCACAAGTTCCCCATAATACAGTGGAACCTCATTAACCAGCATATTTTTGGACATTATTACCTTTCTCTCTGGTGAAATATCACACTGCTTCAGTGGAGTGATTCTCGTGCAGGTATGTGTTTTCTCAGATATGTTACTTGTTGTTTTTTATGCAAATTCTATATTGGCATTTGAGGCACAAGCCGGTTTTAGACTCTTCTGAAGTCACCAGTGCTAGTACCGGGTGCAGATTCTGACCCTTTGGCCAACTTAAAATGTTACTTACCAGGAATTAGTTATCTGTTTATTTCTGAAAGGCTCGATAAGTAAGAAAACTGTAACGAAATGCTAACGGCAGTGACACTGAGGTGTCCGGGTGGTATCTAGCTAGAGTGGTGTGATCTCTGGGAATTCGAGTGAGTCGTGGAGGTGGTGCAGCTGTGTTGCTCTTTGTACTCGCAGCCTTCTTGGGCTCCACTCTTACACAAGCATCTTATTTAAGCACTCTCCAAACTTACATAAGCAGCTATAAATCATGTGAGCGGTCCCCGTTAAGACAAAGGGCATAGTATTTGCAGGGTGGGTCTTTAGATTGATTCTAATCAGTCGTTTCTTGGAATAGATTTCTGTGACCTATGTCTTCTCTGGCTTAGTGGTAGTTACAAAGCTTTAGATTAGTAGAAGTTGTAATTAACTTCCCCATTCTTTCAGTTTCCTTTTTTTTTTTTATTTGCATGGAAAATAATTTATTAATTCCTCATTTAATTCAATGCTAATTTTTTTTCTAATGTTTGCATCCTATCTTAAATTCAGCAAAACAAGGGTAGAAAATGGGATGTTTCATTATAGAACAAAATCTGGGTATAATAAAAGGTGAGGTCATCTATAAAGTGGATGAAATACTTATAAATAGAGGCAGGATTGTAAAAGTATTTGTGGAAGTAAAAATAAAAATCAGCTGTCCTCAAGCACTTTAAACTCAAATAAATATAATTATTTTGTCAGCGGGATATTTGGTATGAGATGAAGGCTGCTACAAAGAGTTTACCATTGTTAGCTACAAGGACATTTGGAAATACTTTGAGATAATATTCTCTGGATTTAAATAGGTAATCAAGTTTAGGTTTTTATTTACTGGAGGGAGAATACTGATCTAAGACAGAGAACAGTGCCGTGCCAAAGCAAACGTAAACCAGTACAGACGAATGCAACTTTGGTTTTCGTTCCGCAGCTTCAGAACATGCCATACAGACCCATCGGGGTTAGGATACTTGGCTGCAAGTGCCCGGGCGGCCGTCCACCTCTGCTGCGTGCACCAGCACCATCATTGCCTGGCCTGCCTCGAGTGCTTGCTGTGGTCCAGCTCCTTCCTCCTGACCCATGGCAGTGAAGAGATCGTTGTATTACTGGCTGCTTAACGTGACATAGCTATTGGAGTTCTGCAGACCACCATTTCGTATGCTTTTCTGTGGCGTAACCGAGTCCTTGTAAAGGTGGTTTCGCACGGCACCATGGAAAGGAGCACAGCAGGGTTAGAGTCCTCTGGAGTGCACGCAGCATCCCTGCGGAGAAAATGCAAGACAATACCAAGAGGCTTGAAGTGTAATAGCAAACAGCAAATTAGCATTCTTTCTCTATATTAATTATATAATCATATTTGAAATAATTTACCAAATCCCAGGAATTACTTCTTACCAGTTTTCTGTCAACCTATAGACAGGGCATTTCAAGCTAGACCTCAACAATTCATTAGTAAGCAAGCAAAGCAATTCCTCCCAAACCGTGCCAGTGTGCCAATTGTACCTGACAAGAAGATCTCAAATAAATAAATAAAAATTGATAGAAAACGCCCATTCCTTCACAGCCTTGTCTGTGTATATATTTCTGCTCTTCATAGCCAAATAATGTCTCTGGGCAAGTGCAGCAATTAATGTATTTTTAGCTTTACTTAATGCAGTTAGTTTTGGAGAAAAACCGTTACGTTGTTTTGTCAGACTGGTCTCACCATTGGGAAGTGCTTTGCAGACCATCGGGAGTTAATTTTGTTCAGATTCGTTTGCTAGCTGGGGCTGTTGGGAGCGGTACCTCCGGAGGCGTGGGGCCGGGAAGGTAGTCTTGTTTGTGGGAAGCTCCGTGTCAAGGCCATGGCCATTCAGTACCAGTGGGTGCAGCTGAAAGGCTCCAGCTGGCTTGGAGAACTGTAAGGCTGCTGTGTGCCCCTGAGCTAGCGAAGTGCCCTTGGATGGGAAAAGCAAAGGTAATTAATGGGTGATAGTGCCGCGTTGGGCAAGTTGTCCGTCCAGCTCGGGATCCTTCATTCATCAGTGGCCAAATGCCACGCGCTCTGGAGAAGGGCTAGTGTATCACTTCCATGTCTTATCCTGTCCCTGAAGAGCGTGCTTCTCCACTGTCATTCATCAGAGGCTCATAACGACCTAACCACCAAGGTTAATTATCCTTTGAGCTGTCATACAGCTGCAGACAGCTGGATGGAGATAGGCAAATTTTCCTTGACCTAGAATGGAAGATACGGCCCATGTACAAGAGTTGGGTACGATGGATACAAAGAGCAACAGCTCCCCTGGGTTTGGTTGAAAACAGCTGCTTTAGAGCTTAATTTAAAGGAAAAAAAACCCTGATTTGTATCATGGCACTCTTAAAACATCCATGTATCCATTTATGAATCCTTTCATCAGTTAGCCTGTGCGTTTTAGTTCGGCGTGGGACTGCCTTTGGCAATGCATTTCTGTGCTCAGAGATTTCACAAAACTCAGCCTTAGCGTTTGCACTGAATTTAAATAATGCAAAGTTGTGAACTGCAGCAGAGGTTTTGTTAATATCTAATTTCACTAACTTTGAAAACCTCAGCTGCTACTAGGTTAAAATGAGGGATCCTCTCCGCTGATTGAATGCAGGGGGTGGAAATCGGGGAGTGGAGGGTACAGCTGGGAGGGAAAGGCCTGCGCCTCCAGTCGTCGTGCGTCTCAGAAACCGGGCTGGTAAGGTTTGTAGCATTGAGGACTGGGGGAGGGTTGGATAGCGGGATGCATGTGCATCGTCTCTTCCTTCTGCGCTCTGCAGGTACGGGCGTTTAATCGCAATGCATTCTCCAGAGGTACAGGCTAAATCTGATTGTGTTGGGATTTGCACTGACCTTCCCGGGCACGGTTAATGGTCTCAGATGCAGGAGTTCTGTTTCCATCGTGGTGCTGAACTGAGCTCTGAAATACGAATTGTTCCTGTTAATCTCTTTTAGTGTGTATCTTGTGGCAGCCAACAGAGACGTGGACTTTGGCATTTGAGAGTTTTCTGCTGTTATTTTCAGTTGTGTATTCCCAGTTTAAGCCAAATGAATAGTCCCTGCAGGATGGATTCATCCTAGCAAATGATAAAAAGAAGAGTGCGTTTGTAAGGAATATTTAATTAGTAACAGCTATTGATGGATGAGCAATATCTTTCATGTCAGCACTGTGTGGAATTTTAAGCTCTCAGGCTGAATGATGGAAATTAGCTGCCTAATTTAAATATGGCTAGTTTAACTTTTTCTTTAAAATTAACTCCATGACTAAAAAGAAAACACTTCTTTGAGTTTCCAGTGGAAAATTCTTTGCCCATAAACGAGAAGAGCCTCTGGCAAAGAGAGCCTGTTTAAAGAAGGGAGTCCTGTGCGCTTTCCTTCTTGGGTAACCGTGACCGAAACCGCTTGTCCTTTTCCTCAGTGGCTGTGCTGCTGGGGATGGCTCTGTTTCGAGTCAACCTTTCCTGATGTAACACAACCGTGGTTTCGTCAGCGCCAGGGGCTCTTCTCATTTATGGACTAAGAATTTGAAAGGTTGCTGCTGCTCCTTCCTGTTCCAAACTGGTCCCTGGCGACAGGAGGGGAGGCAGCGTGACTCCCCTGTCCCTGGGGGCTCAGGGTGGACGGGGTGGTTCGTGGGTGCTGTTGTCATCTTCGAACAAGAAGACAGCGCACTATTTCTCTTCACCATCACCAGTAACACATACGCGTGTGCGTGCCTGCATACTGCTTACAGCTCTTTAATACAGGCTTTGGTATTTGCCATGTTTAGGGCATCTTCAAACCCATATTTTCCCCTTTTTTTTTTTCCAGAAGCCGTTTTCCAGGTCTGAGATCTAACAAAAGAAAGTCGTGTCGGCCCCGAATGGCAGAAGGCAATCAACTGCTTCCCAAGAGAAAGCGGAAGAAGAGCTAGCGCTACAGCGACGCGAAGCTTAAAACCATGCAGAAGGCTTAACGCTGAGAAATACTTAGTTTTTTCCAGTTTTCAGTGTATCCGGGTACTTACTAAAATGCTGAACTTTCACATAACTGTCATTCAGACTGCCTTAAAATAACCAGGTTGGTGTGCTGATGCTTTTTGCTCACAGCACTGTGGGCCATCTAACTCTGAGATGGGGCATAAAGTGCTGGAGTCCTGCTGGAGCCTGGAGCTGAGTCTCATGCCGCGCAGCAGCCTCGCGCTGGTGGACGTGGGTCCGCGTGTTGCCGCAGTTCCTGCTCGCACCTCGCAGAAGCTTGTTCTGCCCTCCTGGAAGCCATCGCGGGGCAGCATTTTGCTTGGGGTCGGGCAGATGCTGATGCTGCAGTTATCTGGCTCGGCTGGCGGGGAGGGATGGGGGGAGCTGAGGGATGGGGCAGACTTCTGTTCTGCAAAAATATGCTTTTCTTTTTTTTTTTTCTTTTTTTTTTTTTAATATGTCCATGTAAACTTACTCATTGGTATATGTCATTATTTCGGTTTAAAGTCACTAAATTTGAAAGAAGTTGGAAGGTTGTTGAACATTAGGTATTCTAGCTTTAAAATAAATATTAGCATTAAAAAGCCTTATCTTTCGTAAAAGGTGATGGAGCTTTGTAATAAAGAAATGCAATAAAATTAAAGTAAGCCTGAGCAACAGGGTAAATGTTTAAAAATACAGCTTGTAAGCAAAATACATACCATGCAGAATACTCAAAGATGTTCTTACTGAGCCCAGAAGCTTTGGTCATAGCCGTTCGTTAGAAACTTTGCCAAGAAAGCACAAAACCTTTTTAAGGTTGAGGGTCATGTGTCTTTTGACCTTAGACTTTAGCTGTAATTGGGACTGGACATTTTGCTTTCAAAAACATTCCTCCTTAGAGCATGGTAGCAGGCAGTATTTTTGTTTAGAACAGCCTAAATCTGTGGTGAATATAAACTGTAGTAAATCCATTGAGGTAAGTCGATGCGGAAGAAAAACAGGAAGTTGATTTTGTTTGCTTTTTACTAAAAGCAGACTTTTTGAAAGAGAATAATTATTGACTTCTGGTTTTAGGTCTGCCTTTTAATGATAGCAATTAATACAAGACAGATGGAAATTTTGTGCAGCTAGCCTTTGTGCGTTTTGTGCATAATGGTCAACGTGTCTGAAATTCACATAGATCAGTTTACATCATCTGCTGAGCATCCCTTGGAGGTTTTCATTGTTACGTTTTAATTGCGTTTGAGTTAGCAGCACTTCATTTTCTTTAATATGGTAACGATATCCACTGCCATACACAGAAAATAGCCTCAGAAAACTCTGTCGGTACGATTAGAACGTAAAACATGCGCTCTGGCTAGAAAGAGGAACGTGGCTGTGCCTGCGCTGAAGCCGGCGGCGGTGCCGTCTGCTCGGCTCGGTCCGCCCCGGCCGCGGCGCTGGGCAGCGTCGGTGCGCCGTGACCGGGGCCGCGTCACAGGCCAGCCTGCCCTGGGCGGCAGCAGGTGTCCGAAATCGCAGAATTCCTGTCTTGGGTTTAAAGCACAGTCGCCCCTTAAAGCAGGGGGCTGGGGGCTGGGAGCCCTTGGCGGGCTGAGCCGCTGCACCGCGGCCAGCTCGCTAAAGGTCAGCCTGGAAATTGTCGTCCAGGGGCCGCGTACTGCGTGAGGCCCTTACCTCTGCCCAACGGGCGGGAGTTAGGGTCCCGCAGCACTTAACTACCTGGCAGCTTTTCCTTTCAATACGGCGAATGGGCTGTAAACGTGTTTTATCAATAGCAGATGCTTTTCGTGTAGCTTTGGAACCAGGTGCCACTTGCAGAGTTAAATTTGTAGTTAATGGCAATAACTACTGATGTGAGACGAAAATGTATTCCAATACCCAAAAAGGAGAAAGAGTCTAATTTATTAAGTACAGGCTGGAAAGTGCTTAGAAAAAACCTATATAGAAGGTGAATAAAAACATATGAAATGCGAAGTACGCGTTCTGTAATCCGTGCTGAAGAGGCTGGTGCAGGCCGTCGCGCGCGTCGTCCTGAGTGGCCGGAGGCTGGCGAGAGGTTTCCTAACCCCGCGGAGCAGAGCGGGGCGGGAGACTGCTGCTGGGGCCGCGCGGGTCCTGACTGCCCCCGGACACTTGAAGGACGCCAGGCAAAGCGTTGCCCTTGAAGCTATACTCCTTAATGTAGAAAAAGTCCTGAGCTTTGGAGATGACTGGTTTCCTTCCGTTCGTTCAATCAAATTGTTATTTCTCCAAGCAGAGAGCGCGCCCTTCGGTGTGCGTTTCGAAGGGTTCCCCTCCTGTCAGCCTGGGCACACGTGAGGAGACCTTAACCTTCCTAACCATGGTTTAATCTTTCGCAAATGTTTTTCATTTAAACCCTTCTGATGTCATTGGCAGTGAACCGCAGAGTGACCTGCTGTCTTGGATCTGTGGTGGGCTTTCCCCAAAGAGCTGTTTTCAGTTAAAATAAAACCCCAAATGTTTATTTCTTATGTGCATCTACTTTGTTCTCTGCAAATACAGGCCAAGTTGCCAAGGGATTCAGGGCTCCGCAGGCACGGGCAGGATTTCGGAAAGGGTTTAGCGCTGGCTTTGCTGTCCTTTGGGAGCAGCATGGGAGCAGAGGTGTTTCAGAGCATACAGCGCTCTGCCTCCTGAAGAAGCTGCAGCAGAATCTCTGGTGATACTGGAAATGCGATGCGTTTGGGTGGGAGAGGGCTGGAGAGGGCTGGAGCAGATCCTGACCACTCTGCTGCTGCACGGGGAGGGATGCCCAGCTGGGATTCCCAGCCTGCCTTCGAGAGCTGCGTGGGGTAGTAAGTTAAATGAAACTAATCCATCCAATCTTCTGCTCGCAATAAACAGAGTGTAATAACGATTTCACTTTCTTTAACCATTTTATTTGTCAAAACTTGTTATTCAAGGAGGACACTGTAAGGCAATATTTCTTCCCCTAAGAAAACTTAACTTTCCAGTATAGGCAGCATTAATCAATTATTTTAATGATCAGATAAAATACAATATCATATATAAATTCCAGGATATTAACTCTGACGAGTGAAAGACTCCACTGGGAGATGATCTTGTAAGTCTGATTTTATTTTTATTTTCTTCCCTCTGAATTCTGTTATTTTAGGTGTGTGTTAGGATCATAAAGAAGCGAGAACCATTTCTGGGCTTCTGTTGACCCATCCACCACACGAGCAGACCCTTTTTTGCCGTGAGTTAACGCGCCCTGGTTTGCATTCACAGCTGACATCTGCTGGGTGGCGCGACACGTCTTGGTCTCCCTTTGCGGTTCACAAAGCACCTTCTGGTGAGGAGGATCCGGGGGGCGATGCGGCTGAACTGCCAGCTCGCGAACGCTCAAAATGAGACTAGAACGTGCTGCCAACGTTTCCTTTGGAAACGGGACTGCTGTGATTTTGGGAGAGTTTGGATCGGCCTCTGAACCCGCTGCGGAGCCGTTGCCGAGCTGTTTCTTCAGGTGCACGCTGGCCCTGGGGGGCGGCTGCTGCCCGCTGCCGCGGCCCCCGCTGCCGTAGCTGTGTCGGCTGTACAGCCGTGCTGGCTGGCGGCGGCGGCGTGTCCAGGATCGTGGTGGGGAATGGCGTACTGAGGTGCAGTAAAGTGATCATTGTTTGGGTTTAGTGGGGTCCCAAATACTCCCTTGTTAGTGTATTTGCTGTGCTGTTTGCAAAAAGCCGTTACTAATTTCAGTCTGTGGTTTAGTAAATTAGAGCCTGTGTTTGCACTGTATATTTGGACCGATGTAGAACCAAATTCGGCCATATCGTATTTTCTGAAAGTGACCTTTCCGTGCATCTATTAGAAAATGCTTGGGTTTTCACTGGGATATTTTGTGCCTGCTAGACAGCTCAGAAGGAGGAAACCTTGAAACCCAGCCTCCTTCCAGACCAGCTCAAAAGGTGTGTTTCAAGAAAAGGGAAAAGAAAAAGCCTGAAGTATTTCTCAGTTTGACCTTTTTAATAATACCCTGGAGCTTTCAGAGCCTGAACGCCAGCCGCGATACCAGACAGTATAGGCAGAAACACCCTTAAATATCCCCCCCCCTCCGGCACACACCCCAGCACCGCTGCCAGCTGTCTGCTGCCTTCGGCTGCGGGCAGAGGCCGCCGGCGCCCAGGGCTGGGGATGCGAGGGCGGCTGCGTGGGGCGGCTGCGTGGGGCGGCTGCGTGGAGCAGCTGCGGTTGCTGCTGCGTCTGGCCCGCGCCCATCGCTCTGCCAGGCATCGCACCGTGCACGGGGAGCGTGGGGAGCAGCCCCGCTCGCTCTCCGGTGGAAACGCCGAATCCCCTCAGGCTCTGGGGAAACCTCCCCCCGAAGCCAGCGGCTTCTCCGAAGCCGTCTGAGAACATCATTTATCGTTTCCAGCCTCTGGCGCGGCAGCTGTTGAGCGATGTCTCAACTACGTACCCACAGATGCTGAATAAGCCTCTTGTTGGGAAAGTATCTGCAGTTCTGCACTTCAAAACAAATGCGCAGGCAAAAACACACTGATGGTTTTGGTACATGAGCAATTGCTTAGTGAGTCTGAGAGGGCAAGTGCTGCCTAAATACGGTGTTGTGCCACAGTTGCTTGGGCGTCAGGTTTTCTACCAACCTTGTAATTTCTCCAAGAAAAGTACAGATTTATGCAAGAATGGCACAGATGAGCTGAAAACTGCCACCTTTTAAGGGAGAAGATTAAACCGTGAGAGTTGTGATTGATTAATCACAAAAGGAGTGTATTTTCCTGTATTATGTGTTCTGTCCCTCTATGCATGCAGAGCTGGGGGAGCATCACTGGTGTTAGCACTGGCAATGGGGCTGCTGCTGCTGAAGGGACCTAACTCTTGGGTCCTGGGGGAAATTCATTAAATCATTGCAATGATACATTTAGGTCAGTATTTGGACACCTTCTCATCTCTGCTGCTAACAGTTTGAAATGTTTTACCATTCATTTCCCTCTATCCCCCCTGCCCATCAAACAGGCTTTACGTAGAGCACAATTTTGCCCGATGACGTTGTTTCTGGAGCTCAGCCCAGTTTTGGGTATAGCAAGATGCTTTGCCAACGAGCCCATCTCGTTCCACATAGGCACTCCCGGCAACTTCCGCGCCTGTTGATGGCGAAGGGCTCGGACTCACGGACTCACGTGGAGCGTGCGAGGTCGCCATCGAGAGCTCCTCATGTTCAGGACAGGTATTTCTTATTAACCATTTGCCTGGCCTGTTCAGATAAAAAATGCAATCTCGAATTGATCCCGCAGCTCAAAGACCCTGCCCGTGCCCTCTGGCCACAGCTCTGTAACTTGTCCAGCTGGGATAACTTGATTGCTTGTCTGTAAATACTTTGAATGAGTTTGAAAACTCTCTTTTTAGAGTATCTCCTCATGTAAGATACAGATTTGACTCTTCCTGGAAAAATCTCTGCAACCTTCTTTGCGCTAAGGTTTTATCGCTGGTAATTTTAAAAGTTGAAACTTCCAGCAAATAATAGTCTGTCAGTGGCAACACTGCTAACAAGAAAAATTCTTTGCGCAAAATTGTATGAAGGCAGATACATGAGGAAAGCTAAACTGCAAAACAAAAAGAACATCAGGAAGGTTTTAAGTGAAATTGAATTTTCAGACTGTAGGAAGAAAGTTATAGTCAAGATCAGCATTGGATAACTGCAAAGGTCTGCAGCTACAGCACAGTCTGCTTGCTTTACTATAAAAATAAATAAATAAAGCTACCATTTCTATGTGAATAACACTATTTATAGGCACATATGAACATATGCACCCAGAGAGGCCCTGAGGAATCTTCTCTTTCAGGTTAGAGTGTGAGATATTAAATGAGTTCCTAATTGACAATTGATTTCTTAATTTTACCTTATGATTTCTTCTTGCTGCCAACTAGGTTTGCATGTGCGCTGGCTTCAGATGAACAGCTGTGTAACGCTCTCAATTACTCCATAATTATAAATCACTTGTATAGTTGTACTGTACAGTACTTGTACAGTTCTGCATGAAGCCAGTGGCAGAATTTCAGGATTCAGCCTGGGTTATGGGATTGAACTGGAGTTTTGCATTCACAGACGTGGAAGACGGTTGTGGCAAGCGGAGTTCGGGACGGCATCTGCTGCCTCAATTCCTGCCAAGCGCGTGCGTAGCTGTACGGGCGAACGCTGGCTGCCCTTCAGCGGGCTTCTGAAGGGAAGTCGCTGTCAGTAAATGAGCCCTTTGTAAACGTGTTTTAAATCATTGTCTCGATCCTCTGTGCAGCCAGTTGGAGATCACTTCTAAAATGCAGACAGGCAGGCTGTGCATCTAAAACCAACCCGTTGCCATCTCCACCAGATCTTGAATGCTGCTCCCCTCCAGCATCCGCTCTGCCTCATCCTTTCTTTAAAGGACGAGGCTTAGGAGCTGTCGGGAGGTGGGCGAATGCAAGGCGAGTGTATTTGATGCAAAGGCGCGCTCGACGCCGCTGCTCTCTGCAGCCGAAGTGCTCCAGAAGCAGGGCGGCCCGAAGCCTTCGGGAGCTTCTCCCCCGGGTGATCCCGTGTACGTGAGCAAGCGCAGGCGGGGGTCGGGGGCCGTTCTCTTGCAGGTAGCCGCCTCGTCGGCCACGTCTCTAGGTGCCACCCGCCTTGGCACCGCTGAGGAAGTGTGGAAACGAGGAACCCTGGGATGATTTGGCGGCTGCAGCCCCGGGGCTCAGGGTGCCCGCCGTCTCCCTGGCTGCGGGGGGGCTGGGGACGGCGGTGCCGGCCGCCGCGGCCTCGTCCCGTG
>JAVJGG010000037.1:23861883-23874765 GCA_035590195.1 Aviceda cuculoides | reverse complement strand
CGAGCCCGCCGGGGCGGCCGTCCCCACACCGGGGCGGCCCGGAGCTGCCGGCGGAGCCAGGTCGCAGAGCGGCGTCCCCGGGTCCTACGCGTCGGGGAGACGCTCCTGAAACGAGGAGCCTTTTTCCTTTCCTTTTGTGCGGTGCCCGCGGCTGCTTTTCCCTAGGAAACCGCAGCTTTCGAGGCACGGCTCCGGCCTTGCAGCCTGAAGGCAATCAAGACGTTTTTCCTTCGCGTAGCACGTTGTCGTGCTTCCAGCGCGGGCCTCGGCGGCCGAGCGCAGCCGTGCCCGAGGCTCCGCCGAGCCCGTCCCACCCTCACCAGTTTGGTGCTGGCGGGTCACGACGTGCCGGCACAGCGGTCCAGCCCACCCCACCCCACCCGAGCGACCTCGCCAGCGTCGCTGCTCCCGGGGGGGAGAACAGGAAATCTGTTTCTGAGTGAGAGGCGAGGGGGGCGGCGAGGAATTCACGTTCTTTCCCAGCGGCGGTGGTTTCTGCGACCAGATCCCAGCCCTCGGTGGGCCGGCACAACCCAAGGACTCCGCATGGGCAGTCCGTCCCCAGCACTCTGACCCCTCTCCTCCAGAGCCTCCAGTTTGGTTTTTGTGATCAGAAGCAGAGGACCTGCCTGAGTAAAGGTTTTTTAGAAATATTTTTTACAAAATCTAATTTCTAGAAACTTAAACAAGGCTGTTCTGAATGGCTTTCGCAGGCTTAAATGAAGTTTTAGCATATGACTGAAATTAGAAAAATATGTCTGAAGATATTTACAGATCCAGCATATCTTTGGGTGGTCTTTGGGTCTATGAAATAATAATTGATAGTGAGAAATATTATCTTATTCAAAAGGGAGACTGCCACATTATGTTGAGCTTAAGATTTAAATTAACTAAAATTCTTAAGCATGAAGATGCCTTGCTTTTAATCCATATGCTTGCAAATTAAATACTTGAGCAACAGGATTTCTGGTTGAAAACCTCTGAATGTGGGAATTGTCTTTTCCCCAGCCCGTGTGCGCGATCTGAGCACTCAGTGTGTGAAGGCAGAAAACAAGTTTGATTATTAAAACTATTTTGCATCCAAAGATCTGTCTTGCCTACGATAAAGTCACTTTGGTGGCTGCCTGTTTGGCAGGGAGCTGTTTTTTCAATGCTGCTGTTTCTCTGTCATTGCTAGATATGTGTGGTGGTGTGGAACGTTCTTTTGTTTCAGAAGTTACTAAACCCCATTTTATTGAACCAAGAATATGATTCGATGACTGGGAAAACACACCCACAAACCAAGCTGAGAGTACCCACCAACCTGATTTCCAAAAGAGGGAGACCAACATTATTCTGAAGACTAGACCTTGCTAAGTGGTCTGAATGCCCCAAATCCCATCATCTTCAAAATTTGGATAATCTTTTTTACATCCACGTTTCACATTTGATTTAGTGTTTTCCCTTCCACTGTGCAACTTCTTCCCCTTAGCGTTGCCGAAACAGCTTGCTAGCTGGTTTCTAAGGGTGAAGTCGATGTCGTACTTTTAAGATAAGGCCCCCGAGAGGGACAGAGACGCCGAGCAGCCACCCGCTGCGGTCGCCTGAGGAGAAGGACGGCGCCTGGCTCCTCCTGAGAAATCTGGAGCGTCTTCCCATGCGTTCCCAGCCTGGAAACGGCGATGGTGGCTGGTGACGTTGTGATGAGCGGGGCAAGCGTGGCTGTCGGCAACGGCCCTTATCGTCGTTATCGCGAGACGATCTGAATCACCCCGCCGCTGCGCTCCGCCTGGGTCCGTCCCCGCCTGAGCGCTGGGGGTGCGGGGGCAGGCGGGGGCTCCTGCTGCCTTTCGTCGGCCCCGTCCCGAGCAGAGCCGGCCGGCGGTGCGCTGCGCCGGTTCGACGGTGAGGAAAGCAGGACGCAGCACGGTGGATGCGGCGGACGAGGTCCAGTCTGGCAGAAGGCGGCTGCCCAGGCTGGAATTTGGCGAGGACAGCCGGGGTCACGTCTGCGAGCAGGGCCGTGGGAACCGCAGAGATAGCCGCAGCAGGTCAGGACCTCGTCTTTGTGTCCTCTCCGAAAGTACGGCGAGCGGAGAAAATTAAAGGCAGCAGCAGGCTGTGCGATGTGCACAACTGCCTGCTGTCAAGAACAAGAGCAAGTGTCTTATGAGACGAGATCAGAGCAAATGTAGAAGTAAACGAATGCAAAATGAAATGGATGAAAACCCAAATAAATGGGTTTTAAAAAAAAAATTGCAAAGGATGAAAGTAGGGGTGAGATGGCTGGAAGGGGCACAATGTGAGGACCGAGAGGCGTGAGCCGGGCGTGGGACGGAGCTGCGGCTGCCTGCGGAGGCAGGTAGGGCTGCAGCGGTTTACGGGGGCTGACCACCTAAATCCTTAAAATGGTTTCAGCCATTTTTGCGTGTGTGTGTCTGACGTGGTGCCAGGGCGGTGCTGAAGGTATGGATTGGGCAGCACTTGGACGACTGTGCTGTGAGGGTGCGTTTCTGTGCAGATGCATTGCCCATGGATCACATCCCGAATATGGGGACACTTACTTGTTTTGTGGAAGCATTTAGGGGAATGGCTTCTCATCGGCTACAGTTAATCATGCAAATCCAGCATGGAAATAAATGTCCAGAGAACGTATCTGATGGCAGTTACAAGGCAAAGATGGAGGAGGTTTCCCTGCGCGTGGCAGGACGTTTCCTTTTTCCTTCTCTTGGCCGCTGGAGGAGGGAGAAGTGCCCAGACCCACCATTCCTTCTCGGTGCCCTCTACTACGACTGCACCTAATGGAAGCTCCAGAAAATTTGGTTTTCAGCCATGCTCCTCATCCCGCGTTAGGCCTCGGTTAGAATAACAAACAGCATTTAATTTGAGCACACAGAGCAAAGGCTCACTGGGCCAGTGGTTTGCTATTCTGGGCAGGGCTTGGTATTTTGGCTCCAAAGAGACAGAAGGGGGAGGATTACCGTGGGAAGCGGCTCACGAAGCTGATGAAGCGTTTTCCGTCTCAGGCCACAGCGTCGCACCTTGAGGACCTGCCGCCGCTGGGCTGCCGGGCTCTTGGGGAGCACGCCGCGCGGCTCTGGCTCCCCGGAGGCTCTGCAGCGGCCGGCCTGAACCTTGATGCTTCTTCTCCCGCCCCGTGCCTTCCCGCAGCGACCGGGACGCTGTCGGGGCAGCTGCCGGCGCGCGGCCTCGGCTGGGGACGTTGCTCCCGCCGCGCTCCCCGGGACGTCACTGCCCCGTGCAGCGGGCGCAGGAGGGGGGCAGGCACCAGCGTGCCCCTTCCCCAAGGTGACCGCGTCTTCAGAACCAAACCCGAAGGCATGTTTTTAGGCAGCTTGCGACGAGCTGAGGACTAGTGGGAGGGCAGACCCGCTGGTGGGGGAGAGGCCGAGGTGGGGTCCTTCCCGGGTGGCTCCAGCCCCTTCGTGTTTTCCTGGAGCCGCGGCGCTCGTCTCTGCTGGGAGCGGAGCGGGCTGAGCCCCGGCACGGACCCGGGGAGGGCGGTGGGAGCCAGCGCGGGGGCCCTGGCCAGGCTGAGAGTGTCTCGGGGGGGGGCGGCTTGGGAGATGCCCCAGCAGGAGGGGATGCTGTGGGATGTGGCTGTGGAGTGCTGGAGGGGTTCCTGAGGGGCAGAGGATGAAACAGGGGTGGGGGTCTGTGGGATGGAAAGGTTGTGGTGTTCTGAATTGCAAAGGACTGATACTATTTAATTTCTTCTCTTCTGCTAAGGCCTCTCAGCTGGTACCAACTTTCAGCATGCTGTTGGTTTCCAGTAAGGACATCATCCCTGCCTCTCTGGGTACAATCAAAATCAATTGAGTACCCCTTTGTATTCTCTGGGAAAAGCCTTTCTTTTTAAATCCCTTGCTGGAGTAGCCCTGCAGACAACAGTTTATTTGCAATTCACGTTGGATCTTGGCTCACAAATGCAGATGATTCAGCTAAAGCACAGCTTCTGGATGGTGCTAGTCTAAATAAACGCAGAAGTCTCACCCCAGTGTGTTTGATCTGAGCACACAGCTTTACCATAAGTAAACCCATCTGCATTCTGGGAACGTCCCCCAGAAGAGCAAATTATTTCTCTGTGGTATAGGTATGTTGCACACGTGACTCATAGACATTGGCTCTGCTTTGAACAAAATTTTGGGTTTCTCTCCCAGCTTATAAACTCCACAATCTCTAGTCTGGCAGCTGCTGCACCACAGTACCTGCGTGCCAGAGTTGCGATGTTCCCATCGCGTCAGGGTTTGCAGACTAGGGCAAGAGCCGTTTAAAACTTTTCTCTGCAGGTGCTGCTGCTTCCCTTCAGGGTTTGCTCCGTGCTCTCGAGGGTTCAGACCGCGGGGCGGGTGTCCCAGGAGAAGGGGCACCCTCCCTGGGGGGGATGCTCCCACCTGGCTTCATCTGCTGTAGCTCGGCTTCTGGTCGCTGGGCGATGGCAGCCTGGGGAGGAGGGAACCCGGCTCTGCCTGCCCCGTCCCCGCGGCCGGCGGCCGGCAGCCCTGCAGGGCCCGTCCGAGAGGCCGATCCCTCGCCTCTCCCCTTGTTTTCCTGAGGCAAGGAACACGGCGTGGCGGTTCCTTTCTTCTGCAAGCTGACGAAGGCGGCAGCATGATCGAAGAGGCCAGGGCTGTCTTTGGAACCCCGAAACCGCTGCCCGGGCAGGACGCGCGTGGTGCAGGCGCTTGGCGTGACCGGGGGGCTCGAAGGGTGAGCTGGATTCCGTACGAGGTAACCGCCTGCAGCCTCCACTGCGTTCACTGCGAATGCCGATAGAAACCTCGGCAGGCCGGGTCCGGTCCCTCCAACTTCTGCAGAGGATGTGTGTCCTGCGCAGGGGCTGGGGCAGAGGTTTGGGGGAGTCCTCCCGTTGCTGCCTCCCCATCCCACCTCCCGGCGGAGGGGCCGGAGGACCACCGGTGAGCTGCTGCCGCTGCCGGTGCAGTTCCCGCAGGCAGGACTCAGCCCTGATGAGGTTTTGGAGCTGCAGAAGGCATGGGAGGAAACGTGGGTTTGCTGCTGTTGGGAAATGACTGTTCCCCCCCATGCCATTAAAGCGTAAACATGTGTTAAAACTGCGGTCTTGATCAAAATGCTTAACTTTCCATACAAACGTTACGTGGCGTGTTTAACAGGCTGCAGAGACCCCCCTGAAAGCCTGTTTGGTTTTGGCAACTCGGCTCCCCAGAAGCATCTTGCCCGAGTGTGAACCAAGTTTCCCATACAACCTGGGAAAGGATTTCATAAAGGATGAATTTCAGTTTTGCTGCTGCAAGTCAGAGTCAGGAGCACAAGGAGGAATTTTTCAGCCCCGTGAGTCAGATGCCCCCTCAAACGTCTGCTCCGCCAGAGCGCTCGGTGATGAACGACACAAACACGCTGTGGAAACGGCAGCTTTTACGGCACCGTGAGCCATTCAGCGAGAGAAGTGATCTCCCTTGCCACCTCAAACTGCGTTGCTGTTGGTTTATAGCCTTTCTGTAGCGGCGAGTTCAGGCTGGGACTCCCATTTTCAAATGTTCATTTTGCTTTTTTATATTGGGGTCACCTCAGGTCTGGACACTGACGAGGTTACGTTTTTTTAAAGGCTTTTTCAGGGTTTTGCAGATCAGTGGCAGTGAGCAGTTTCCCTGCTCCAATTTTTACTTGCTCCAATTATTTTCCATCTAAAAAGACTCGCTCTCATTATTTTCCTGCCCACACTGGACATGGTGGGGCTGCTGCCTGCCCCTGCAGAGTCCCCTCTGCTCTGGTCGACCCTCGCCCAACTGGGGCTGGCCAGCAGAAACGCAGCGGGGAGGGAGGGAGGGAGGGAGAAAGATCGTGATTTCAGATAAATGCAGGTAACATGTTTGCTAGATATGGAAGATGATAGGAAAGGGACAGTGCAGGACAGCTGATGGGAACTCAGAAAGTAAGGAGCCATTTTTAATTCTGCAAAACCTTCAAATGCTTCTTTCCAAAGCAAGAGAGAAGTACTGTGCTGGTAGCAGGGCTGCCCAGGGCACAGCCCCTGCCATCCATCGGCTCTGCAGGCTGAGCCCAATCCCGGGGGGGGACACACAACGGTAAATCAGTCCCCAGAGAGGGTACAGGTGAGTGCATGGGGCATCGGAGAGCAGGAGGTGGCATATAAAAATGTGTATGAGAATAAGACTAAAACGTTGTGAAGTAAGGGTGTCTGGGGTTTTTTTTTCAAGTGGAGCAAACTCAAGTTAATTCCATCAAGGGCAAACTGAATTACTCTGACTTTTACCAACCAGGGATCTGGCTTATTGCGTTCAGTGTTGAAATGAGGGAAAATGAAAGTAATCTGACCATTAGCAGTAATTACTCAAAAAGAAAAATGAATTGGGTTATAATTGCTGCAAAACTGATGGGGGTTTGTCCACACACATCCTGTACCTGCTGAGCTTCCAAAGCACTGTGCTCCTGACCCAGCAAAACTGGAGAGTATTTTCAAACGCTGGAATAACATCAGCTTTTTCCCCCTTTCTCTTTTAAAAGCCTGACGATGGTGCCTCCCACCAGCCCGCTCCAGCGCAGCCCTCGACGCGGGCACGGCCGGCGGCTCTGAGGTGGGTGGGGGTCGGCACCGTTTCGTCCGTCCTGTGGCAGCTGCAGGTGCTCATTAGAATTTTTGTCCTATTATGCTTAGGCGGGTGTTCTAAGTTTAAGCTTGCCCCGTTGGGTCAGAGAGTCTCTGTGCCCCATGTTTAATTTTTATGCCAACACCCACAGCCTTCTCTGAGGAGGACTTTGCGCAGAAGAGCTGGTCAGCCGGCGTTCTGCAGGAGCGGAATCCCCCCTCTGAGGCGTCAGCTCTGACATCCAGGTGCCTGAGTCCTGTGGGATTAAGGAGCGAGTCGGAAATCAGCTCTAACGTGAGCTGCCGTTCCTGCCCTGCAGCCAACCCACCCCGAACGGCTTTGGGCTTTAAAGTAATTCGGTAGAGATTAACATAAATAAATCTTTGTGCTTCCCGTTGTAGTTTTAACTCAAAGCAGAGAACCCAGCGAACGCGAATACATCTCATTAGTGCCAGCGTCAGGCAATTAGAGCAGCCTGCGAAGGAAGATGCAAATCAGACGCGTTTGTTTCGGGGCGAGACCGTGGGCCTGGGTAGCTGCTGCAGCTCATTTGAAGTTTGATGGTGTGTCGGAGAGCCTGAGCGTTAAGACGACATCCCGCCGGCCGGGCGATCCCGGGGGAGGCACTCGCCCGCTGCCAACCACCGGCGCTACCGGGGGTCCCAGCACGCCAAGCTCTGAGCGAGCCCCACGGGGAGCAAGTGTCTCTGCCTTGCTCCGCCGGTAACTGCTGCCCTGGAAAGACAAGTTTCCTCCTCGGGAGTTCTTCCACACCGCAGGAGCATCTAGCAAAACCCGGACCTGTGGGCTTCGGATGCTGGCATGATGTTAGTGATCCTTTCATGCAAATTCAGTGTTACGGACTCCTTGCCACGTGTCAGTGGGTAGGCTGCTAAACCTTTTGTGTTAGAGGAGCAATAATACTGCACAGAGCTTTCTCCGTGCAGTGGCAAACAAGCCAGGCTGCTGCTGGGTGGTGACTTGGAAAGACGTTTGTGTGCAGGGATGAAGCAGGTCATCATTCTGCAACATCTTTAATCAGTGAACTGGTGTGGCTGCAGATAATTACGTTGCCATTGAAAACAAGCTGGAGAGCCACGCCACCACAATAATTGGAGCGTTAAGCTAATGAAGCAATTACTTGGTGTAATTGAAGAAAGACAGAACAGCTATGACACGTTAAATACAGGCATAAATCAAACTGGTTTGCTGACAACCTGTTGAGGTTCCTTTTTTTTATATCACGTATCGTTGAAGTCACCATTTAAAGTCTAAAATGGTTACTTCTGCTGAAGATAGAGATTTCGTATTCACTAATGTGCCTGTTGTAAGCGTCTTCACTGCCGCACTTACAGACCTCCGAGTTCCCTAAACTGTTTTGGGGTCTTTCGCAGGCATCGCCTCCTCCCGCGGCGTTGCAGGGGTGGGAAGCTCTGTGAGCCCCCGCGGGGTCGGTCCCGCTGGGTGTTCGGCACGTGGGGCAGGGACGGCCACGGGACAGAGCCCTGCTCCCCTGCTCTGCGACGAAGAGCGGGGCGAGCGGAGGTCAGTGGGACACGCGAGTCGGTGCCAAAAGCCGGCGATTTTTGTCTGCAGGTGTGACAAAGCCGAGCGGGGTGTTTGGAGGTGCGCAGCGGCTGCGGAGGCGGCACGGAGCAGACATCCCTGGCAATGTGGAGGCTTAGGAAAAACGTGGGTCTGACGGCCCGGTGCCTCTCGTTCCCGTTCCCACGGAGCGGGGTGCCCGGGCGGGAGCCGCGGCCGCCGGCCGGGTCTGTGGCAGCCCTGCCTGCGCTGCCGGACACAGCGCCGGGGCCGGCTCCGGCCACGGGTGAGCGCGGCCGGGTACGGCCTTTGCCGCGGGTGTCTGCCGGTCCCCTGGGTGCCATAAACGACTCCTCCGGGGCTGTTTGCTGCACATCTCTCACCAGCCCTAAATTCACATAAATTGGATAACGTAAGGGAAAAAACAACAGCGGCGAAGGAAACGCAGTGTCCTCACCACGCTGTCCTGTCCCCTCGCTCCCTCGGGCAGCTCCGCTCCTCCGTCACCGAGTCAAGGGGCAACTGGGGAGCAGTCAGGGACTTGTGAACAACCGGGCCGGGGACGAAAGTCACAGCAAAGAGGAGCAAAGGCAGCGCTCAAAAGCGGTGACGCAGAGCAGAACTCGATCCGCTTCCCCCCGCCTGAGCAGCGCTTGCTGAGCATCACCTTCGCTGCCGCAGAGCCGAGCTGCGTCCCAGCCCTCAGCCTGAACCAGGGTGGTAAAGGCGGAAAAAAACCACGGTTGCGTTTCTGAAGCGAGTAATCATAAAGTGGGTTACTACATTCTCCTTTCACCTTTTCCTTGGGTTGATTCCGAACGGTGTCAGTCACGCTTTGTCATCACCCGCAGCTAATGCCTTGTGCTGGGCTTGTTAACCGAGGGGGGAGCGGGGTCCTGGGGACCCTCCCCGCACCCCGCTGCAGACCCAGACCCCCTCCAGCCGCCCCTCGCTCAGCGGATCCCGAGCTAGAGCCCCGGCTGCGGCGGCTCGCTGGGGTGACGGGGGGATCGCAAGCCAGGCAGAAGCTCCCGGGGAGCCTATACTGCTGCTGGCAGCCGGGGCCGGGGGCGATGCTGGGCTATGCGGGGGGGGGTCGCGACCAGAAAGCGTTGGGGAAGGCCGCTTTAGGCAGAAAACCCATTTAGGAGGAAATTAATTTAGTCACGGAGCAGCCCCTCAGGCCAGGGCAGGAGGGCAAAACTTGAAGCAAAATAGCCACAGACACAGTAAAAATGTACCCCCCCTCCAGACCATCACTGGGAGCCATGGGAAAAGGCAGCGATCTCTGGGGGGGGGGCAGCAATAACGGAGGTCGTCTCTGACGGGGCACGGGCTCCCCGTTTGCTCCCGCTGCACGTCCCTCCGAAACGCACCAGCCGGGGGGTTAAGCGGGGTTCTGGAGGGCGGGGGTTGTCTGGTTTGCCTTGGCTTTGCAGATGACGGGGAGTTTCCATCAATCAAATTATTTTTGTCAGACAGGAACGTCTTTGGAAACAAAAGGAATTGCCACGGGCTGTGACGCCCGTAGCTGTTGTCTAAAGCCTTTTCCATGCCCCTGTGAGCGACCAGGGGCCAGACATCCTGGGAGAGTGAAACGCTCCAGCGCCAGCTGACTTAGGGAAAATGCAAATGTTGCATTTGCATCTACTTTACATGCTGAAAAAAGCAGTGAGCTTATTCTAATATTGCTCTTGGCCCCCAGGAATGCTAGAGTTTTGGTGGAAATAATAAGTACTTCGCTTCTCTTTCACCGCGTCTCTTCTCCAGGGCGGACCGTATGCCTGCAGTTGGGTGGATGTGCTGCAGTTCTCACCATTTTCCTAAAAGGTCTGATTTTGAAAGCGAACTGCACTGATGGTCAAATTCCTCCTGTCTTTGTTTTGATGTTCTGTGTCAGAAATAATAGAATAGCACCTGTGTTTTGTAGGTACTTTAAAGTCTGAACAAGATGAAAAATGGTTTAATTTTCTGAAAATTGGTATAGGATCAGTGATTTGAAAATTTTCCATCTCAACTTTACCGCAGGGGAAAATTTGTTTTCCCAGTTACTGAAAGCTTTTACAGAAAGTATTTGCTTTCTTTAACTAATGTTGACTTTTTTTTTCATTGACTTTCCAGCTCTAATGTCTGGTTGAATTTTTTAAGTTTTGGACAGTTGGACTCAATGATCTTAAAGGTCTTTTCCAACCT
Organism: Aviceda cuculoides; assembly: GCA_035590195.1. NCBI lineage: Eukaryota > Metazoa > Chordata > Aves > Accipitriformes > Accipitridae > Aviceda > Aviceda cuculoides. The sequence continues at coordinate 23,864,437 of JAVJGG010000037.1, read as the reverse complement.
AAACAATTCTATGATCCACATTTTTTAAGACAAAAAGGCAATATTTTCTGTGGCAAAATCATATTTATTCACCAGTATTATAGCGGGCCTTTCAGCGAAGGTCTGAAATGCTCTAGTTAAGTGTTAAAGCAGTGAATATTTGTCCTGTTTCTTGTGATTGGCTCTTGGCAAAAGAGCCTGGGTTAAATGCAGGTTCCTCTTTAACAGAATCGTCAGACAGAAGGCTAAAAATCCAAAACACTCATTTGTTTCCTGGGAAAAACCAAAATGATTTGCAAATGAAGCAGAAACATTTTACCTGCAGGGAAGGGGATCTAGCAGCATGTACCAAAGAGAAGAGGAACTGCAAAGAGGCAAATGTGTGTCTGTTTGTGGGTATGGCTCCTTTCTCCCTCCTCACTCAGCTGAAATAGCTGAAAGCAACAGGATTACATTAAAATGCTAATGAAGAAACCAGTTGGATAAATTGTAACATTAAATACAACATAGCTCGCATTAAATCAGAATTCGACAAACAAAACGAACTCTTACAAAGAAAAGTATTTCGAACCAGTGTGTGCCGTTCCGCATTGGTCAAAACTGCAGGAAAGCTGGCGTGGGAGCGGTGGGAACGGGGGGGTGGCACAGAGCAAGGGCCGCAAAGAAACGCCCAGTACGACCCCAGAGCGGCACGCGTGGGGTATGGGCACCATCCGCGCTGCTGGGGGGAAGGTGTGGGGGGGCAGATGCAATGGGAAGGGCACTGGTGTGGGTGGGGGAGACCAGGTCCGACCGCCGGGCTCCGTTGCCTGGCCGTGTCCGTTTGCCAGGCGGGCGGCACGGCAGTCCGGGGAAGAGGCTTCACGCTTAGAGCAGAATCTTGCTCGGGAAGCAGGTTAAGCCCGAAGGGAAGTTTTCGGTGCTGTTCCCGCAGAGCACCGTGATTCAGCACGTCTCTGAGGGACGAAGCTCACCCTCACCTGCTGACGGCGGGGCGAAGCTGCCCGCAGCCCGTCCCCCCTCCCCGGCGGAGCGGGGCTGGACGCGGAGCTGCCCCAGCGCTGCTCCTGCGGTTAGTTCACGTTTGAGATGTAACATTAGTTCTAATTATGCACTCTGCTCTGAAATTCAAAAGATTTCTAATCACGTTTAGTCTAACCTTTTAAAACTGGCGTCTGGTTTCTTGCTTTGCCCTCACTTGCTTTGGAATATTTGATTCACAGTCAGAAGATGAAGCAATGCCGTGGGTGAAGCTGTGCACGTAGGAAGACTTTTGGGCAGAACCTTTGGTTCCCCCAGCACTGTAATGAGAAAAAGGCAATAGCTGGGCAGTGTTGAGGATCTGCACTTGGGGTTTAAACACGCGTGGTCTTTTTGTTCGTGGTTCACCTCGTTATTCTGGCTGACTCCCCTTTGGCTGTACGTGTCAGGCAGTTACTTCCATGCATACGAGGTGGCTTGATGAAATTTCAGTCAAGCATCTTTGTTAGTAAGCAATTTTCCCTTAAAAACGATAGCAACAAAACCCTTTTTTGATTCTTCGTCGGCTGTGGGGCGGATGGGTCACAGGTACATCTCTCTCTCTTGGGCAGCAGAGGCCCTTCGAGGCCATCAGTGGCAGTCAGTACACTGGACCTGGCCTCCCTAAACCAGACTGTGATCCCAGTCGATCCACCCAGGCACGGGCAGACGTGGGCACGCCAGGATCTCCAGGTGTGGAACTCGACTGCCCCGGGCCAGAGGCTGCCGGTGTCCCCAGGGAACGCAGGGCCAGGCTGGGTTTTGGCTGCGTACGGGGCAGGATCTGCCATCCGGCACATCAGGCTGGCACGCCAGCCCCCCCTCATCTCATCACTGGGGGGGCTGGAAATACTCTGGTAACGCTGTGAGCTCAGTGAGCGAGTTGTGTCTGACTGTGGTGCAGAAAGAACCTTTTTTTTAGGTTGACATCTGAATCATGTCCCTTTTTATAGCCAGGCAGTTGGGTTGCTGTGGTTGCAGCTCCCAGCCCAAGCCCAGCGCCTGCTTGGGTTAACGACCATCGTCACGCGGGGCACAAGAGAACATATTTTGCTCGTTTCCCAGAAAAGCGAGCCTCTCTCGGGGGATGCTCTCTGCGCGCTGGCTCTGCTCTCCCAACGGGACCCTGCGAGCGGCCCCCGCTGCCGGCTGGAGACGGGCTCCTGCTCGCCGGGCTGCGCCGGCTGCGGGTGCCGGACGCGTGCGTGGAGGTCGCGTCGCTGACCTACCGGCTCCTCTTCGTGCTCATGACCACCATGTCCTCGATCCGGGAGGCCCAGAGCGGACGGCTCGGCTACCACGGCCACCGGGCCTCGCTGCGGTCGGCGGGCATGCTGGCCGCCGCCGTCCTGGCCCGGTCCTGGGACCGTGCCCGCCGGATGGAGGAGGGCCTCGCGGGTCGAGGCTTCGAGACGGCGCTGCGCACCCTGCCGCGCGAGCAGCGCCACTCGACCGCGTTCGTGCTGGCGTCCGTGCTCGCCCTGGCCCTGATCGTGGGCCTCTCGGTGGCGGCGCCGGGGCTGCCTGCGTGCTGAGCAGCACTGCGCGGCCAGCG
>JAVJGG010000037.1:23818039-23850244 GCA_035590195.1 Aviceda cuculoides | reverse complement strand
CGGGGAGAAGATGCCGGAGAGGGTCCGGGGGGGGGAGCAGAGCGGCCCCCGCGGGTCCCGGCCGGCCCTTTCCCCCGACCCCCCTCCCGCGCCCCGGTTTTGTCCGGGGGCAGGAGCCTGCGGCCACGTCGGGTGCCCGGGGAGGGGCCGGGGTGGAGCCGGCAGAGAGCCCCTCCAGCCCCGGGGAGGGGGCCGGGGGCGGCCGGGCTCCTCCTCGGAGGAAGGCAGAGAGGGAGCAGCGCAGCCCGGGGAGGCGAGAGCCGGGAGAGGAGGGCCGTGGCGGGGGGGGGGGGGCCCACGGCTGCCTCAAAGGGGAGGCGTTGGCGGAGGACCTGCCACCCACCCTCTGTGCCGGCAGGCTTTATGCGGGACGGAGCCGGCCATGGAGAAGTTGTACTTCGCGGGGAGCGGCGCATGGACGCTCAACGGCTCGCTGGGGAACGGCAGCCTCCGCCTGGAGAACCAGAGCTCCGGGAGGAACGGCACCACCGACCCCCTGAAGAGGAACGAGGAGATGGCCAAGGTGGAGGTGACGGTCCTCTGCCTCATCCTCTTCCTCGCCCTGACGGGCAACCTGTGCGTGCTGCTTTCCATCCACACCACCCGGCAGAAGCACTCCCGCATGTATTTCTTCATGAAGCACTTGAGCATCGCTGACCTGGTCGTGGCCATCTTCCAGGTGCTGCCCCAGCTCATCTGGGACATCACCTTCAGGTTTTACGGGCCGGATTTCCTCTGCCGGCTGATCAAGTACTTGCAGGTAGTGGGGATGTTTGCTTCCACCTACATGCTCTTGCTGATGTCCCTGGACCGGTGCTTGGCCATCTGTCAGCCGCTGAGGTCTCTGCACAGGAGAGCGGACCGGGTCTCTGTCCTCCTCACCTGGCTGCTGTGCCTGCTGGTCAGCATCCCTCAGATCCACATATTTTCTCTGAGGGATGTAGGGAATGGGGTTTACGACTGTTGGGCAGATTTCATCCAGCCCTGGGGACCTAAAGCCTATGTCACCTGGATAACCCTCATGGTCTACATCATCCCCGTGTTGATGCTGAGCATTTGCTATGGCTTAATCAGCTTCAAAATCTGGCAGAACGTGAAGCTTAAGACGGCTCACGGGCCCAACGTGGGTCTGAGCTCCAGCTCCCGCAGCGGGATGGCCTTTGCCAGGGTCAGCAGCACCAGGCTCATCTCCAAAGCCAAGATCCGGACAGTCAAAATGACCTTCATCATAGTGTTAGCTTTCATAGTGTGCTGGACTCCCTTTTTCTTTGTGCAGATGTGGTCTGTGTGGGACACGAATGCTCCGCAGGAAGGTATGTCCTCTCCCCTCCCGTAGCCCCACGTTTGCATGGACTGCTTAGCTCAGCAGCCGCAGGGACACCGACAGCGGACTCGGGGGCTGCCAGCGACAGCCAGAAACTCTGCTCCGAGCTGGGTCTCAGGGGGCTGGGAGGGAGACAGGAAAAATCCCGAATGTGTCAAAAACCACCTGGCAGGCAGCGGTGGCTGTGCCCGAGTTTTCCCAGTGCAGGCGAGGACTAGCTTAGCCCCCGGCAAATCGGGAGCCGCCACGACTCAGGGGTCGGGCTGTGCGGGTGGTGGCTCAGGAGGCTTTCACTGTCCCCGGGTGTGCGAGCTCAGCCCTCCCAGGGCTGTTCGGGGGTCCCCGGTGGTTCGATTGCCCACCCTGGGTGCCGGGGCAAGCCAGGGGGCTGCGTGGCCATTCAGCCCCGCACCGGTTGCAGAAAACTGCACAGCGTTAGTGCCCGACTTCTTTTTTTTTTTTTTTCTGTATTGTTTTGTCCTCGCTGACTTCTTTGCTTTCTACTCTTTTGCCCTCTTTTCCCTCTCCTCTTCTCCCGTTTCCATCCACCCTGGGACTGTGCTGCTGTTATTTCATCTCTGGAGCACGGTTCCTGCAGAAAGCCACTGATTTATGAGCAAAGGCTTTTCCTAAAGGACGTGGTGTCACTGATTTGCCATTTTTTATACTTGGCGCTGCCTGCTCCTGTCATCACTATGATTGCAGACAGAGTAAAATGTATTACCCTGCTTGGTCTCGCACACTTGTAGCTGTGCAAGTCTGTGCTGTCCCTGGGCGGAGGTGGCCGATGGTGCCTCTGCACCCGCAGGGAGAACCGGCCGGGAAAGCTTAAAAGACAAACTCCGCACAAGTTTGTGAGGTGGGAGAAAGGGCAAAAAGGTGCTTCCAGGGACAGCTCGTCCTGGGATAGCCTGACTCAACTCAACAGAAATGCTGAGTCTGATTGTCAAAGACTGATGAGGGGCTGCGACCCCCTCCCGGCTCCCCCGGCAGCCCTGTTGTGGCAAGAGCTTCACAGCGGAGGGCACGGCTCGCTTACGCTGTGCACTCTTCTTTAACCCTATTCCAGCTATACATTGCTCTGTGGAAAACCTGATGTCTCCTGCAGCCTGTGCACATCTGCTGTCCCGCAGACCGAAGCTAATAGCCTGGCTCCAGCTCTCCTAACTTGCCTTTATTGCTTCTCTGTGCTCCTTTTATTTCAGGTGGAGAAGAGAAACACCTCTTTTAAACCTTTTTTTAAACCTCCCTAGGTGCTCCAGGCAGCCATCTCTTGGTTTTCCACCTGATTTAGGCTGGTTGAAACTTCTAGTTTTTAGATATGCCCTGGGATGAAGCAGTGTCTCTCCCTTTTGCTGTATTTCAGACCTGCAATCTCGAGGGCTTTCACCTGACTCATTGGCAAACAAACCTCTGCCGCTCTGCTGATTCCTGCGGCGAGGAGCAGGGGGACGGCTGGGGTGTTCACAGATCGCACGCTGCCTGCTGATCCCGGAAAGTTTCCCTTGCTCACCCTGTGCAATTGGCCTTACCACGCTTTCTGCTTTGCTTTTAGGTAGGGTGGGAAGCTCCAGCCACGCTGAGTTCTAGCAAACTTCCTTTTCCTTTATGTTTCTGTTGCTCAGGGGCCCGTGTCTGCAGTAAAGGGTGGGAGTTTTGCCAGAGCATTTGCTGGAGACTTTCGTGGCGCAGGGAGGAAAAGCCTCAGGTGGGTTATTGTGGACCCCAGCCCTTCCTCCCAGGCCCACCCTCCTCCTCACTGGCTGCCCACAGGCACAAGAGGGACGGCAGGGTCAGACCTCTCTGCAGAAGAAACGGGCTTTTCCTGCTGCGTTCCTGACGGTGTTGCCCTGTGTCCCGGATCTCTTTTCCTTTGCACCGAGGCTTGGGCTGCCTTGGCCGGGCAGCATTGCGGGGCGCCTGGCAGAGGTGTACCCTGCAGCAGAAAGGGAATTTGGCTATTTCTCATCTTTGCAGGCTTTGCAGTCTGCATGGGCATAACATCAGAGAAGGAAGAGAAGGAGGCAGGCCCCGTCACGGCTACAACACCGATGGGCTGACGGGCAGATCACAACGGCTGTGTGAGGGAGGGTCGCCTACGCGGAAAATGTTTAGTTTTCTCCACATAGGATGTCATAAAGAGTGTCCCTGGCAAGGGGAAAGTCTGTTCATAACTTATTGAATCCTAATTAACGCTGAACAGGCACCCTGCAGTTTTCTGCCTGTGCACTGCATCCCGCAGCGTGGCGAGGTGCAGATCTCGGCCGTTAGCAGAGGGATGCACAGCGCTTGGTCTGCCGCCGGTAAAACTCCCGTACTGTTCCCATCCGGCGCCTGGCCTGGCGTGCCACGGTTGTGCTTTCACCTTCACAGGGTGCAAAGTCTGCCGCAGTTTGGCACGTGCCGGGGTGAAAGATAAGGCTGTAAAGAAAACAAGCTGAAGAAGCCCTCCTTTCCTGGTTGGCAAAAGTGATAATCAGAGAGGTCTCACCCTGCTGTTACTGATCCGCTTCAGTAGCTTTCTACACGGGTCTTCCTCGCTTCATAAAAACAACTTCAGTAAAACAAGGCGAGTGAGGCGCAGAAGCTGCACCCCTGCCCTGAGCAGTGCCGGCTGGGCCGGGGGTCCCACGCTGCTGCCCGCCCACCCGCCCGGCCCCGCTCCCCCTCTCCCCCAGCCCCGCTATCGCCCTGCCCCGCACCCCGGCTCCGCAGAACTTCAGGGCCAGGCAGCCCCTCTGGCGTCCCTTCCCCGCGGCCGTGGGGCAGGTGGAAGCGCCTAAACGCGAGTGCTGAGCGCCTCGGAGCCCTGCTGCGGTCTGCTGCTGCGCGCCTGGGGAGGGGCTGGGGGTGTCAGCCTGCTGTCACCTACCCGGGCCAGGCAGCGGTGACCCCCGCCCTCGCTGCCCGTGCAAACCTACAGCCTCTGTAAGTGCGGGTGGGAGCTACGGGTTACGGTTCAGGTATCAGCTTAGGCACTGGGCATCCTTCGCAGACCGTTGCTTAGAGTGAGGTTTCTGTCGCTCACACCTTATAGATAATATACGTTACGTGTGGCATGGAGTCGAAGTTGGCTTAAAGCATCTGCGAAGATAATAGTGAGGCTGTGAAGCAGCGTAACTCTGTTATATTGGTCCCTTAATCTCGGGAGCTGGTGCCCTGAAACGTGGGCTGTGAGCGATAGCGTCTATCTGTACGTGGGCGTTAGTGAGCGGTCCTCGGCTGGTTTCACTGCTGCAGCAGCGTCTGCAGCAGGGGTCCCGCGGCCCTTCCCCGGGAACAGCCTCCTGCCTCTGCCCATCCCCCCGGCAGCGCAACACCCCCAGCCCCGCTGCGGGGGCACGTTGGGAGCCTGGGGAGAGGGAACGTCCCTGAGGGACAGAGCTCGCTCTTCGCAGCCCCCCTCGGGGGTCTCCCCCAGTCCTGCCGGGGAGGGGAGAGAGCCACCCGTAAGACCTGCCCTGCAGTAAGCTCCATGAAATTCAATTTGTCTTCTGCAGAGAGGCGAGAGCTGACTCAGCCGTGGCTGGATTTTTTTTTAAGTGGATAGAAACGCTATGATGTATTTCAGGTCTTGCGCCTAGGATTTGTAAGCCATTCCCCATGGATTTCTCTTAGCGTATGCTTGAAATTAAAAGCTGTTGGACCAGACATCACTAGAGTAGGAATTATGCATGAGTTGGCTAAAGGTGAATTTGGAAACTAGTATTCATTATTCACGCTTCTTTTCTAGTTTAAAAAACTGCGAGTGGATTTTTGTAGAGGCAGAAAGGGACCAGGAGCAGCCAAACCCACTTACGCGCGTCCCCTGAGAGCACAAGGAGATGAGAAGATGGGCTCAAAGCATGGGGAGCAGAATAAAAACTCTGTCCCCCGCCTGCAGCCGCTTCATGGAGGTGCTGCTCCACGGCGGTCCGGGGCTGCCCCTCCTTGTCCTGGTTGCCGTGGTGGGTGCAAGTCCCACCGTCCCCTTCTCACCAGAACTGGTCTGACCTCTCAGGTGGGACAGTCTGGTCCTTTGTGCTCTGGGGATGGAGAGCAGCAGCCGGAGACGTGACGTCCTGGCACCGCGCTGCCAGCATCGCCTCCCGTCCCCAACGTCACGCTTGAGGCCAGCAGCCATTGCCAGGCTCCCAGGCTTCATCACCGAGATGGGAATGGCTGTCTGTTCCCCCGGCAGAGCGTCATATGTGAAAACTTAATTCAGGGGGAAGAAAAATGCCACCAGCCCCCAGGGCTGGGAGAGCGCCGGGCAAAGAGGCTTGGATGGGGCCGGGCTGGCGAGAGCTGTCCTGTCGGCTGGCTTTTGGTGTGGGGACAGCCCAGGAGCAGGGGATGCTTCCCACAACCCGACTGGATGAAAGCCGGTAGTCTGCCCCAAATTGGCCGCTGGTGGGGAAAAATGAGCCACCCAGCTCTTTGTGTTCCCAGTCCTGCTTTTTGCCATGGCAACTCCAAGAGGCCGCGCTCCTTCCTCCCCGCTTTGGGCACGATAAAGGCAAGTTGTGCAGAGGATGCTGGGGGCAGCTCTGCCTCTTGGTGAGGTATTTCTAGGGTAACACCGAGCAGGCAGCAGCGCAGGAGCTGGATGGGGGAAAATGCAGCTCTTCTGGGGGAAAAAAACCTAAACCCAAGTTGCTTAAACCCAGACTCGCTTCCACCCTTTTTATTTGCCAGCTCTTCTTTTCTGATGTCGTGACCGGGGTGTTCCCGCAGGCAGGGCAGCCCATCCCTGGCGTGGGAGGAGGTGTCGCGGTGCCGGCAGAGCTCGGGGCTCTCGGCAGAGCCCGCCGTGGTGCGTGCCCGGTGCCCACCTCCCCGGGGCGGTGGTTCTGGTGCCCTGACGCTGCCGTGCTTTCTGCCTTGCAGCCTCCCCCTTCATCATCGCCATGCTCCTGGCCAGCCTCAACAGCTGCTGCAACCCCTGGATCTACATGCTGTACACGGGGCACCTCTTCCACGACCTGATGCGGCGCTTCCTCTGCTGCTCCACGCGCTACCTGAAGTCGCGGCCGGCGTGCGACCTGAGCGTCAGCAAGAAGAGCAACTCCTCCTCCTACGTCCTCAGCTGCAAGAACACGAGCCAGAGGAGCTTCATGCAGCCATCTACGATTTGAGACATCGCCACCCGGGACCTTGCGCCGCCACCGTGCTGCCTCCAGCGCTTCCCTGTGAAAAGCTGGGATTTGGACAAGCAAGGGCGTTTCTATATAAATAGGTGTATATATGTCTGAGCGCGTGTAAGCATGTACAGCGGTTGTTATTTAACTGAAGGCAGGAGTTGGGGGAGGACTTCTGCCTTCCAAGTTTCAGTGCTGCCTGGGACTGGGCACCAGGGACCTGCTTCTGAGCCCCCAGACCGCTGACAGCGGTGGCTTTTAGACACCACCGGGAGGGACAGGTTTTGCCCGGAACGATCCCGCGCTGCTGGGGCAGGTGTGCTGTGTCCCCATCGGACGCAAGGGGCTGCAGCGCAGGGTGATAAGTGCCACCCCGGGCACCCGGGGGTCGGGCACCCGGCCCCACCGCCGCCTGCAGCAGGAATCCCGTGGGATGCCAGCGCCTGGCTGGGGCAGAGCTGCGGGCTCTGCCTTCTCAACACGAGCGCGATTGCTTCGCTTGAAGCGCTGTGGGGCAGAGGCAGCCCCATCCCTGCATCCCTGCATCCCTGCATCCCGGCATCCCTGCATCCCGGCATCCCTGCATCCCGGCATCCCTGCATCCCAGCATCCCTGCATCCCAGCATCCCTGCATCCCTGCTCGGTGCCAGTCCTGCTTCCCCCCGCCCGGGCCCACCGGTGGCACCGCCGGCACAGAGCAGGGCAGTCCTGCCACCGTGGGCTGGGGGGGACAGGCCAGCGGGGACAGGGCTGGGGACAGGCCTCCCGGGGGGCAGCGCTGACGGCCGGGTGTCCTACCCCCCCACGCGGTGCTCCGTGTGCTGTGTGAGGCTGGGCGCACGGCTCAGCAGGAGCCAGGGGAGCGGACACGACGGCAGGGCCAGGGGATCTGTGCAATAACACGTTTGCTGAGTGTGCTCAAAAGCTTCTCCGAAGGCGGGCGTGTGGGATTACAGCTGGACTCCGTGGGGTTTAACAGAGAAACTCCTGTTGAGTCCCCCGAGGCCAAGCTTTTGCTTTGGGTTTACTGCAGATCGCATTTAGTCTTTTACACCAATGCAATTTTCTTGCTCTGTAACGCACAAGGTCATGCTTATGGCATGGGTTTTTAATTGTTAAGAAATACCTGTAAATAAAGTTTTCTGACTGTGTTGTGATGGAAAGCGGGAGGGGAAGTGCAGAAGGAGCACTAGATTAAGAAAAGGAGGGAAACCGATGGGAAACAACGCTTTGAACACAGGACCCAAGTATGCTCAGCGCAGCCATGCTTTTGTCTATCGCGTACTGCACCAAGCACTCCAGGTCCGCACACCGCTTTATTGCACGGCACGAAGCTGTGCTCCTGCCTTTGCTCCCGCTGCCTCCCGGATCTGCAGCTGGGGGGGGTGTGCAGAAGCAAGGCCTGCATGCAGTCAAAGGGGAATACAATTTGGCCTTACATTTTGGGAATGAATATGACAAATGCATTTAAAGGTGTACTTTATTTTTTCGCTGTCATCGACAGGTACATTTTCACCTTTCATATCCTGGCATTCCTTTGACTTTTTTGTAGTAGGTTCAAGTGAGCTCTCAGCACGTTTGCTGAATACGACCCAGCACATTCAGTCTCAGCATATTTTACCAGACTGGTTTATATTCTTAGGAAAGCACATAGCATTTTCCTCCCATGTTCACCTTCTTTATCTTTGGCAGTATTTAACTCCTGCACAAAACAAGGAGGGGGTCGTGTGTCCCCTTCTATTGTGAAGCCAGGGGCCTGGGCATCCTCTGTCTGCCGGGAAGGAGAGGTGATGTGGGGATAGGTGTTACTGGGACCGATGCACAGAGCAAGGAGGAAACCCTGGGAGAGGCCAGGCATTGCCTTGCGAGCCCTGGTTGCAATTACTGGCTGCGGTTTCGGGGGCAGGCGGGCGGGGCCGTGCCCCCACACGTGGGATACCGCGTCCTCCAGCCGAGTGAGGCTGCAGCCCACGGACGAGGTCCCGCGCCGTCCCCGGGCTGCGGCGAAATGGGGACGGGGAGAGGAGCTCCAGGTTTCTTGCAGTGGGAGGATATTGAATGCGCTGCCGAAACCCTTTTCGTAAGGGTCAAGAGAAAAATAGAGGTGCTGACACATGAGCGGTGTGTGTTCCACGTGCGGGGAGCCCACAGAACACTGTGGTGGGGAGGTTAGAATTTTGGAGGTTTTTTTGGGTTCGGGCTGTGAACTACTAGAACAAAAAAGATTAAAGAGAGTATAATCCCAGTATTGTTTTTAATTATTTTTATTCTCACAAAAAGCTTTAAAAAATGCTCATGATAAAGTGTTTTTGGAGACTTTTTTTCCCCTACAAATATCTAAATATCTTTTTTTTTTGTATCGCTCCATCCATCTCGAGGCTGGGAGTTGCTAGAGCATGGGTGCTCTATTGCTATGGAATAATGGAAGTCCATGATCCCAAGCCATTGGAAGAACACCAATAGAAAATCTGGCTCTTTCTTGTCCTTGGCATGGCACTAGAAGAGATTTCGGCTCCAAGTCTTTGTTGGAAGCCGAGGGAAAAAAGCACATGAATACAATTGAGAATAACCTCTGAACAACGAGACCGCCTGGGCCCTGATTCAGCAAAGCACTTAAGGCCAGAGCCAAAAAAGAATTTAAGTGCCTCAAAATTAAAGTATGGCTTCATGGAAGATGGACTAAACAAATTAATTGACGACACAGGGGAGGAAATAGCTCCAAATTGGACTTTTTTTCCCCCGGTTCCTGTGTTTTCACTGGAGCTGGAGCGGCTGGGAGCGGTCAGTGTCCCAAGGAGGCTCCGTCCTCTGCTCCCCCCCCACACATCTGGGCAAGCCCCGCGGGATGCTTTGGGAAGGGACCGGCTGGAGGGAAGGGTGCGAGGCAGCACGTTGGATGCAGGTCTCCTGGGGGGGGCCGCCGTGGTCCTGACCCCCCCGCAGCCTTGGTGGCTCCGTCGCAGCGCTGGGACGGCAGCTGAAGCAGGGCAGGGCACGGAGCAGAGGGGCGGCCCTCGCCCTGTAAGATAAATGCATTGCTGTAGGCTAGAGCTTACTCAGCATCAAAGCAGCAAGACGTAGTAAAAATTGTCCCTGAGAAACAAGCCAAAGCTTGACTTAAAGCCAAGCTCGTCATTTCTCAAGCGACGTTACCAAAAGCCGTTTGTTCTCGTTGCTCCCCGTGGCGCTGCCCTCTTTGCAGCCCCAGCGAGCTTGCTGGCGACGCGCAGGACGAGTGCCCACCTGTGCCGTACTGGTCGTTGAACCCTGACCACAAGCCATACCGATGCCCCACAATTAAGTAGTGAGTGTCAAACTGCCACAAATGGGTTTGCGATGGCCCAGGCTCGGCACGTACTCCCAGAAGGCAGGCACAGCATTTCATGCATTAATGGATCCAGATTTCAAAGCTTTGCTGAAATGCAAACGCATATGAAAAAAAAGCTTGTTTTCACTATTCTATCCATAAAACTTTTGTACAGCGTGATTTAATACAGAAGCTTCCACAACTACAATCATTTGCAGCAAATAGCAATTCGTATGCGAGTGTTTCTCTCAGTGTCATGCTAGACCGAAAGGATGGAGAAGCAGGCAGGGTTTGGTCTGTTGTCCAGCAGCATCTCTGCACCCTCGCTTCTCGCTCTGCAGCTGCAGGTCGTGGCCCGGGGCTGTGGCTCAGGAGGTGCTGCAGTCCCTCCCGCCGGAGCAGGGCACGATGCTGGGGGGCCCGGAGGGCAGAGGGCTCTCCCTGGGCTGCTCGCTGAGCCCCGGTGGGCTTCTCTTCTCCTAAAGCTTTGGGATGGAGTAAGGGGCAGCCCGGCGTGCCTCCACCCGCAGGGAGCATCGCCGGCAGCCAGCACTGGTGCAGAGCCCTGCCGCACCGCGCGGGTCCCCGGGGCCGGGGGTCCCTGTGCCCGAGGGCAGGGCACGCTGCGGGAGCCAGGGAAACCTGCGCGGGGGGGGCGGTCGTGCGAGGGCAGGTTGGGGCGGCCGCAGGGACCTAGATCTCCTTCCGGAGAGCGACTCTGATGTTGCCGCAGATCTTGGAGAGTGCCTCGAAGAGCGGGTCGCAGAAGGTGTGGATGCAGAGGGAGTAGATTCGGCTGACGCACTGGATCTCTATCAGGTAGCTCTTGATGCAGGGCACCACTGCCCAGATGTGGCAGAAGGAGATGAGGGCAAAGAGGAAGCCCCAGACGACGGCCAGGGGGATGCCCAGGATGGCAGAGAGCAGCCGGTAGCACCAGTACTTGCTGACGGTGAAGGTGGTGTAGCTGGTTTTCCAGACACCGTCAAAGCTGTATGTTCCCACAGGCTCAGCTATCACATCCTCAAAGTCCACCTGGGAGGAGAGAAGACGGAGCTGAGGGGGTTTGGGGGGTTAACAAGGGCTCCAGGGCAAGGACGAGGGTCTGCTGCAGCGTGGGCGGAGAGCCTGAATGGAGGGGGCTGGGGAGACCAAGGGCCGTGCTGGGGAGGTCGGCTCCCCGGCACCCCCCCAGCAAGGACAAGCCCCCGCGCAGCAGGAGAGCCCCCGCCCTCGCAGAGGTCCGAGCGGGAGATGGCGCAGGGCTCCCGGCACAGCCTGGCCTCACCAGGGGCGCAGGCTTATCCCGCGGCACGAGACCCCGGGCTTGGCTGCTCCAGGACACGTTCCCTGGTCCCAGGCCCCGAGCTGTGGCTGCTTCCAGGTGCTGGGGCCAGGCACGAGCCCTCGGAGCAGGAGCCGTGCGTGGGAGTGTTTACTCCGGAGTTGGCCAGAGCCCGTTCCTACACTTTCTTAGCATTCAGGGACACGGGCTGCCCGCTTGGCAAGAAGGTGGTTTGTGCTAATAAAAATCCAGCCGCCCTCTTGATTTATGATTTATTTATTTATATATGCGGAGGCGAGGTGCTCAATTCTGGCTGTCTGCGTTCTGTCTGAAGAGGGAGCGAGATCGGCTCAGCCATGCCCTTAGAGGGATAGTACCGTTATGTGCAGGCATTGAGAATGACAAATACACTTAAAAGCCTCTGAATTACGCATACAGATCTCTTTGAGGTGTAACTCATTTCTAGGGGATACGTGAGCCAAGCTATTTGCCTCGAAAAATAGCATGGCCTTTTCTTGGGAAGCTAATGTGTCTGTTTGTACATTTATGTTAAATTGCAATATCCATTCTGGTTTTGGAAGCACTTTGATCACAAAATCATTCTGCATCATCTTTAATTTCCTGGAGTGGGTAGGAGGTACTGGGAGAAATATTGCCCTGGATTAGGAAGCAGCAGCCAGGTTAGCTGGTCCTGGAGCGCCTGTCGGCAGCTCCCGGGAAAGCCCAGCTGCCCAGGTGGGCTGGGGACGGAGCTGCAGGTCACTGCACAGCTGCCTGACTCCTAATGAGCTCATCGGGGCACCAACTAACGAAGGGAGTGGCAGGCTATAAGAGAAGAGTCTCTGCCTCGCTGCTGCTTTAGCTGATGGAGTACCAGGAGGAGGGCTGGAGGCTGAGCCCTGAGCTGAGCCCGGGCGCTGCCCCGGAGCGTGCAGGGACCAGCAAATGCAGGGACCAGCAAATGCAGGGACCAGCAAATGCAGGTACCGCTCTGTTGCTCTATTGCTTTGCTGGGGAGGAGGCTCTTAAAGCTCTGCAGAGCTTCTGTGGCCAGTGCCACTGCCGTGACTGTAATGTGGTCTCAAATTCTGGCTGTTGCACCATAATTCTCGGGATGGGTTTATCTGTGGCCACGGAAACCCTTCAACCTGCAAAGCACTCTGTTTCCCTGCTTCCCTCCGCTGGATGCCTCTCTCCCTGCTCTGCTTTTAAGGGCATTCTGTGCTGTAATGGCCAGGGTGGTTTTGAGTGTGTTGCTGCCCGCTGGAGAGTGGGGAGGGTTTGGCTTTCCGTTTGGGACGCTGTCAAGCGGCAATGGGGTGAGTTGTGCTCCCTGTCCCTCCCCAGCCTTATCGGCCGTGGTATTTTTAAGGTGGGAGGAATGCTAGGTAGCTAGAGCAATTGCTCTGAGAACTTCCGAAGCTGATGAAGCAGCAGTGTGGCCATCTCAGTGGGTGAGCTTGAAAATCCTCTTGCAGGCTTTTGGGGATCTCCCAGCGGGGAAAAAGGGGGAACGGGGCTGGCGTGAGGGGATAGGGATGGCCTGGAAGGTGCTGGCATTACCCCCAGTAGTGGCTGGTGACATCCCCAAGCTGGGAGCAGGTAGGGGTGCCCCGGAGTGCCGCCTGGCTCTGGGGGTGAGGGGGCTGACGGCTGCCCCGGTCCTCGCCGCGCCGGCAGCACGGCTGATGGAGCCCCGGGCCGAGGCTGCTGAGATGCGCTGGCCCGGTGCGGTGCGGCTGTGGGACGCGCTGTTGGAACGCGCTGGAGATACCGCGGTGCCTGGCGGCTGTCACGGGCACGTCTCGCCGTGCCGGAGGGGTGCCCATCTACGGCTGTCACTGTCACAGCTCATGGGGGGGGGTGTGTGTGTTAATTTGACCATGCCATGATTTTAGCTGTAACAGTGTTCTAATGCACAAATGCAGGCTTGCATTTCACCGGTGTGATCGAGGTCACAGCCTGTTACAAAGCCTTTGCGAGCAGGCTCGGTGCGTGCTGCCCTTCTGGCATGTCAGCTGCTTTGATCTCTCAAATACAGTTTTAACAAAACCCTATCTCCTCCTGTTCTCCTCTGGGCCAAAATTATCTTTGGCAGAATGCTAACAAAGCTTAGAGCAACCACGCTTCAGTGGTCAGCATTGGGGAAAATGTTGCCCTGTTCAGCTAGACTGAGAGCTCCCCTTGATCAAAAATAGACAGAGGCGGCTTGCTGCACCCTCCTGCTGCCATGTGGGAGAAACAGTCTTCTTCCAAACAGGACAACACGTATCTAAATGCTGTGGTGCTCCGATTGTCAGGTCCTGAAGACTAGCAGCCTTCTTTCAAGGTTCCCTTTAAATCAGTGGTAAGGGCTGACCCAGTTTTATTTTTGGCTCCCCCACTCACTGGTACAAAGGAGGGCAGCTCCATAAATTTCCAAGGTACAGCCCGTGAAGTTGGAGAGCGCATTCAAGGAATGGGAAATATTGCATGGATGGGAGCCACGGGCACCACGCAGCCCCCCAGCCAGCTCCTGGGCGCTCCTGGCAGCAGGGTTGTGGCTTGTAGCGGGTTACGTCCCTGCAGCCCCAGGTAATGCCACCTCTGGAGGCACCTATCCCGGGGACTTACAGCCCTGGCTGAGGTCAAGCCAAACACAGAATGGCCATACCAATATAGTGACCGCATTAAGGAGGCAGTGGTGCTTCTAAAACACAGTGCCGAGCAAGTCCTACCTTTACAACGTCCTCGTTTATTCGCTTTGGGTCTCTGTTCACCAGGTCGATCTCCTTGGTGAGCTGGTCCTTGATGATGATCCTCTCCTCCAGCTCGGTCTGTTCCTCTGCCATGGCTGCTCTGCCGCCGGCTTGGCTCCGGACGGTCACAGGGCAGGGAACTGGGGCTCTGTGGGAGGAGGACCTGGGGGAGGGCAGGGTGGGGAGGACCTGGCCCCCCCGCTGCCCACTGCAGCTGCCCTGCAGCCCTGCGCCGCTGGCAGTGCTCCAGGCTAAAATTAATGTCGTGCTTCCCGCGGCCGCTCTAAAGTGTCCCTTAAAGGGGCTTTGCTGGGGACAGCCCCCCGTGCTGTCACGTCGGGGGGGGACACATCTGTGGGTGGCTGGTAGCCCTTGAGGTGGGGCGGGAGTGGCACAGGGAGTGGGTGTGCAGCCCCCCAGCCCTCCCAGTCCAGCTGTGCAGGTGGGAGTGTGCTCTTGCATGGAGAGGCAGTGTGGGAGAAATGATGCCCAAACTGGGGCAAAAGTCCTCAAAAGCCTGAGAGAAATAGTTGTTTATGAGGCAGACTGTTGTTTGTAAATCTGTAAATGAAGTGGCTTAGGGGAGACAGGAATTGTGTCTATAAATGTCACCCAGAGAAGCCTCATTGTCCTGTGACAGCCAGCGAGCCTTGGGATCCCTCCGGGAGCCTAGAAGGCAGCTCACAGTATCAGCTTAGATTCCTTCAATTCCAGCTTTTTCATACAGAGAAACTTGAGAAAATCCAACAGACCAACCCACAGATCTCTGACAGTCCTGCGATCTCCTCCGTGAACGCTGGGCACAGTGACATTTAGTGTATTAACGAAGGTTTATTTAACTCGTGCTGTATTTTGATAATCCTCATCAATGTCTCCAGTGCTCTCTCGGTTTTTGCAAACTGAAGATTTGTATAAATCAAGTCTGGTGGTGCTGTGGGTGTGTGCTTTTCCTTTCCTTCAGCCTGTCTGCACACCTTTTGTGCTGATGCAACACAGCAAAAGTGAGGAGGAGTAGAGGGGGAAGGATGTATGGCTGTTAAGGAGGAGGGATCAGTGCCCCGGAGGTATCTGCACAACTGAGCATGGAAGCAGCTGCTTCAGAGCTACTGTGTTTGGCTGGCGTGGCTGGGGCGGGGGTTTGGGGGGTATTTTAACTGCAAAAGGCTGCTGCCTTCCAAAAACTCAGTGCCTGTGCACTGCTGTCTTTATCAGACCCATGCGGCTTGGTGCCTGGAGCCTTCAGCGCCGCAATGGGTTTGTTCCAGCCCTTTGAGTTGATATAACACAGTGCAGAAATGGGATTGGGTGCTTTCATTTGGCTGAGGTGTCGCAGGTCTCTCAGGCATACTCATTTTTCCCCGAGAACTTGTGACAGCAAGGGCCTGGCTGAGTGTCACTGCAGGTCGAAGGCTGCCAGACTCCTCTAACTTCTGTTGCTGCCTGTGGTGTGTTTTAGTACTTTTTCTGGAGTCTGGGTGGTACCTCAGTCTGGAAACTGTTTTTCTTCAGATTTCTGCTCTAGTGAAAGCAGATGTGGTGATGCCCTGGGGTATCACATATCCGTGGCTAACACTGGCTTGTCAGAGACCTCCCTGACTCCTCCTGTAGGGAGAGAAAAGGCAGGACTGGGGGTGGGAAGGTAACCACGCAAACCCATGGGGTATTGCAAAAGTAAAGAAGGCACCTCTGGAGAAGGGACAAACTGTAAAGGGTTATGAGCGTGGGGTTGTGGGTTTAAACCTGGGCAGGCTCCTCCTGGAGAGGAGCGCCCATCGGTGACCCTGTCCTGGCTGCATTCCTCTGGGTGAGAGGATGCTGGAAAACCCTTCAGCAGCACCAGTTCCACATCCCTGGATCTCTCGCCAGCAGGATGGCTCAGTCTGGCCCCATTCCTTTGCCTTCCCGCAGGGCGAGTTCAGCAGCAGCCACAGCTGCAGTGTTAAAATGCACCTGGGAAGCAGTGAGCTCCTGCCTGCGGTAAAACATGCCCAGAGCTGGTCGGCTGTGAGAGCACCCAGAGCCCAGCTCGAGACCAGCTGGTTGCTGGTCTCTGCCCTTCGGCAGGGCTGCCGGACCCGCGGTCAGTCGGTGACCTGGCCCTCCGCCCGCGGTGCCAGCACCGGCTCCTCCTTGGCAGCAGGAGCCGAACTCAGCGTGGGCTGGTCTTGCAAGTAAAAATTCCTCCGTGCTCCAAAGCTTTGGGCATCAGCTTTAAGGCCAGACCTGCTCTGTCATGGCTGAATTCCTCTCTAAAAGTTTCGTAGCACCACAGCTGCAACGACTAAGCACTTCAAGCTAGATTGTGGAGGGTGTTTTTGCAAAATAAGCTGTTTTTCCCTGTCTCTGAGCTGAGGGAACACATCGCTGGTGTGAGCGGAGGCGGCATGCGTGAGTAACCGCCGTCTGATGGAAGAGCAATGCTCGCTTGGCCGGGAACCAGTGCCGAATTTAGGAGGCGCAGCTGCTCCTGGCAGTGCCGTCCCCTCGCAGGCGGAGGAGTGTGACACAAGGTATTTGCTCTGCTGCATTTTTCTCGACCCGTCCCACGTGGAAGGCTTTATGCTGGAAAGAGGGGGGGGGGGGTTTGGTGACCTGCCTTCCCCATGGTCCGGGGGGGCTCGGCCAGCTGCCCCGAGACCCAGGGCTGCGTGGGGGACAGCAGCAGGGTCGCGGGGAGCAGCACACGCTGGGCCCTGCCCCACCTCTGGGGGGGGATTTCTAGCAGCGTGAGTCACTTGCTGTCTTTAGGCTTGGGCTGGTCCTCGCTGTCTGCGCCCAGGCACGCGGCTTTGCTGTCCCAGGCGTGGGAGTAGGAAAGTGTGAACCCACGTAGTGGTTAACGTGCAGTTAGTAAGGGTCTCAAGTAGCAATGAGAGAGGAGGAGTATTCTGTTGCACCGTAGATACTATAAATAAATCTATTTCCGAGTACTTTAAGGCTGTGAATGGGACACCATGTAAAAGCTTCTGGTGTGCAGAGGCTGCAGTGGGCTACCAGTAATATTAGTTTGTTAGTAACTGGTGACAACCAGAAGTTTAACTGCTAAGTATAGATCATAAAACAATAGCAGTTTTAGCAAATATTAATGCTCCCCTGGAGATGGATATAGATGAGAGATGCATTGAAAGAATTTGCTGGCCATGGCTTGACTTGTGAAGACCCTCTCCCAACCTGGCCATGCAAGGAGACAGCCTTTAATTTCTTGGCAGTGCCGTTCACTAGTACCAGCTCACACATCAGCTGCATAGCAAAAAAGTTGTTGTGCCTTTCAATATAAAGTCCAGCTTTCGTATAGCGAACGCATTCCTCCTCCCAGATCGGGGGCTTGTCCTTGCGGAGGTTTTCTTGCACCAGCCTGCCCACGCTCCAGGCAAGTCCTGAGCTTCGGCTGGTCCCCCCGTCGCGGCGCACAGCGGCCCCTCAGCCAGCCCTCGCCATACACCTGCCCAGCTCTGAGCGTGGAGGAAGGGGATTCGGGCTCGTGCAAAAGACCGAGCGGATGGAGTGCTCCTGCACGCATGGAGCACGCTTGGGTGTTTTAAAACCCCGCTCCCCACCCCTGTGCAGGAATCTGGGGTGCGCCCATCACCAGAGGACGGCTCCTACCCTGTAAATACGATATTGCTGGTGGCCACTGCACTGGGAAGCCTCTTTTATTCAGCTCTTTGCTGCTGTCATGCTTGCCTTCCCCTTCGATGAGCGGCTCCTCTCAAGGCTTTGTGCCGCAGCACCGGCAGGGGAGGAGGTGCGGCTCGGCTGCTGCTGGGGTCACCGTTTTGGCCTGGAGCTCACCAGAGAAGCAGGGCTTGGGCATGCGGCTTGGTCCTCCTCATCCTGAAACCTTTCCAAACTGTCTGGCATCGCTTAGGACGTGAAGGAGACTCCACTTATTCTGTTTAGCTTGGAGTGTTTTTCCTACGCTCCCTGTGTGTCAAGTCTTTTGAAGGCTTTTTTTCTCCCAGGAAGATAGAAAGAGTTACACAGCAGAGGCAGGAGAGGCGATCCGGCCGGAGCAGGGCAGGGCTCGACAGTGGGAGCGCAGGACGTGCCTGCTCGGTGCTGCTGGGGGCACTTCTCTGCCGAGCAGACCTTCTCCAAAGCAGATGCCGTGAAATGCTTGCTTTGCCTCCGATGTGTGGAGCGGGTGCTGCTCCCTCCACGGCTCCTCTGTGTGCGTTGGAGCCGGGTGCCTGTGGGCACCTGAGGGAGTTGAAGCCCACCTGCACCGAAATTCGCATCTTTCACTTTGAGAACATCTGTTGGGAAACCTTGTGAGAAGTTTCCCTTTGCAGAAACAAATAGTTACCATTGCCCCCATGACCAGCCTTATACGTGATTGCAAGGGGAGTATTGCTTTTGGAAAATAGATTACCAAAGCCTGGGCTGGCTGTGGGCTGGAAGGACTGGTGCTGTGAACTTAGAAGCCTTCTAGAGGTCGGATAAATGACCTGCTGCTTGGTCCCAGCAAGTAAAATACATTTCTTTTGAGCAGAGAAGAATAAAGCAGCAATAAAGCTTGCAGAAATCAGAGCTCCTATGAAAATAAATTGACCAGAATTGCAGTGGAGGAATAGAAAAGAAGGAGGAGAAATTGGGAGCTTCTGCTTTCAAGCCCTCTGAGAGCGTGTGGTATGCTGTGGGAGAGAGGAGAGTCAGGTACAAAGTGATGCTGGTAAATTAAGTCATAGGTTAAAGCAGGAGGAATGGCTCGGTGCTTAAGTTCTGACCTCAGGGGCTTTTAATCCTTCAGCTCAGTTTAGCGTGTGTAACAAGGAAAGTAAATGAATGAGTATTTCAAGCGAGTGGAAAGTGCTGCCAGATGGGAGTGAGGGTAAGGGATCAGCTCTGCCTTCAGTGCTTGGAACAGAGCTCTCCTTTTATCATCTTTTTAAAAAAGCAAAACAAAGCTACCTTTCATGTCTCCATCCCACAAGCATCTTTGAGCTCTTCTGACTATATGTTGCAAGTTAAAGCTCAGTTTTAATGATCTATTCCCTAGTGTTACTTCTCCCTGAAAATGGGAGCCTGCCAGTGGTAGTGTCCTGTGATCCCGTCTTTTGTTTCTCTTGCATATTACCACCGTGCTGCTGTAAGTCAGAAGCTAGAGGCTGGGTCTCCTCTGGTGGCAGGAGAACGCGTGTGCAGGCTTGGGAATGCTGGGGATGAGGTTCTCTTGTTTTGGGTAGAAAGCTGCAAACACCTGATTCTCTCCTTGCCTGTCTTTGCTGGCTTGAAAGAGCACCAGGATGAACCGTGGGCAATGACTGTGCCGTGTGAGGCTTGCACTATGCAGCGCCTTGAGAAATCAGTTATTAAAGTAAACAAGTTGGACTGAAATACACAGGAGAAGCAAAAGCCCCAGGTAAGAAAACTGTTTAATACACGCTTTTATTGGTCAACTTGAGAACGCTTGAGGGGATTATGTGTGCTTCCAAGTGAATGGGATGTGTCTTCTCCACCTGCCTCAACTTCCCTCTCTCTGTTCCTGGTGTCTCCTCTCTCTCACAGGGACTGCAAGCCAGAACTTTCCTTGGTTACAGATGGCACCTTGCCCTTTTCCTGCCTGGATCTCCTCTCTGTTAGTATGAAAGAGGAATCTGGTCCTGCTGGAGCTATTTGTGTCAGAGCCCTTGGATGAAAAGCCTGGCCCCTGTAGGACTGGTCTGGAGACCAGTGCCCTGCCTCCCTGCAAGTGGCACAGGGTCTCTTGTGTTTAGGCTAGTCCTTGCTCTTCAGTCTCAGGTGCTAATGAGTACTGAAGGTACAGAGGGTAGGGGTTTAATGGCATTACCATTTCAGAGGCAGCTGAAGTAGGTGGCTGGCAAATAAAAGTTTGACTAGAAGCTCTGTCATGTTTAATATCAATTAAAATTAAATTTCACTGAGGAAGTACAGAAAAACATTCATTTATCATTCAAGTCGTCGCCTTAGTTTGTTTCAATTCAAACTGTTTTGCCCTTTAAAGAGAGAGAAAGTCTATGAATATCAAATTCATGCCCCTGTGGATATACGACCACCTAATCTTTTTGCGTTCTTGTCTGTTGTAAATGCTGGGATAAGAGCTCGAGACCTTCCCAGCAGCATGGGCTGGGGGTGCGCCGCTGGGCTGGGGAGCGAGTGCTTAGGGCAGGCGGGTGCTCTGCCACTTCTGCGGGGGGGAGTGGGGCGGGGGGCACGTTTCGGGTCACACAGAGCAGAAGCTGGACTGTCCTGGTGGAAATCCTTTTCTTTATTCGTAGCGGAGCCCCTCAGCGTAGAGTAGGGACGGATAGCTCAGCTGTGATGCAAAACATGTAAAGCTGCATTTCATCCTGTGGTCTACAATCAACAATTCTTCCTTTTGTCTTAGTTATGAGCTTCTTTTTGCTTTGGACGTATGTGCCCTGAATCTCTGGGATGCCCAGATGCTGAGTGGTCAGAGCCGCTGGGTCTGGGCTGTTGGCGATGTGATGCGGCAGCGCCCGATGGCTGAGGGAGAGGGGGATGTGGGAGACCCGAGGGGATGATATCACATTGAGACACCCCAGGTACTGAAGAGTTTCTGCTTTTAATGCTGTGTCTAACCATACCAGTGCACTGGGTATCACACAAAACATCTACAGCTGCGTTTCTTGTTATGCAGCTCGTCAGGCACTAACTGAGCCTGTAAGTGACTGCTAGCTATTTCCTAATTCCCTCTTAATCACATTCTTACGGCTGTGGGCAAAGCTACCTTTTAAATGTTGAACGAATGACTGTGTCCTGTATCAATCGGATCAGAGGGGAAAAAGTGCCCGAGGCGCTGGAGTAGCGGCCAGTCGCCCTTCTGCAGCGACTTTGCCCGCTGTCGCCCGCAGCCCCGGGCCAAGGTCCATCCGTGCTGGGGGTGGGGGGGGGGGGAGGCCCAACGCCCCAGCGCGGCCCGGCTGCATCCGGCCCGTCTCGGGGCCACGGTGCTGCGAACCCCGGCCGCCGGATCGGCGAGGTCGCCGCGGCCGGGCAGGGCTGGGGGTGTCTCGCCAGCCCCCGCCAAGCCGGGCTCTTTGTGGTGCTGCTGCTGGACGGTGCTGAGCCCGCCCTGAGAAAAACCAGCGTCGAGTAAACCGTGGGATGTTGTTCCTCCTCTGCTGAAGGCACAGGAGGACAGTTCTGGAGCGGCCCCCTTTCAGCTGGTGTTTTTATCTCCTCTTAATCTCGACTCTCTTCTCTCACACCAGCACTCTAAATTCCTTTGGATTTTCATTTTAAAATAGCCTTGCTTGGCTTTTCCTTATCAAGAGAGAGTCTTTTCTTGATTTATCGCTTGTGACACAACCGGTTGGGTAGTCTGATAATCAGATTTAACTAGTTGGTGTGTTGCTGATTAGAAGTAGGGTCCAAACTTGCCTTTGGCTATTATTTATTCTGGCGTCATTAGTTTTTTCTTTAGTCAAAAAACATGCAGCGGTAGAATAATGTTTTCCCTTTCAGCAAAGAGAAACAAGCTGCAAGATCAGGAGCCAGGTAATGAGGGGCGGCACTGCCAGCGTACAGAAGATCGCAGTTATGGCATGGTTTGCATCAAGCTACAGTGAACGCAATGGGAAACCAGACAATTAAAACTGTCTTGCTGTCAAGAAAACGACCCCAAATAGGGACTTTGCAACATAAGTTTGAGGTAAGAAGACAGTGACTGCTTTTGGGTATGCCTTGAGCGGGGTGAAGCATGCCTGGGGGCGGTGGGGGGGTGCAGACCCCCAGCCGCTGCCCCTCGGGCCCCCACTCGCGTTGGCTGGTTGCACAACGCTGCAGCTGCGTCCTGCAGTGCCCGGCCCTGGGCTCGGGCTCCCTGGGGGGCACCTTGGCCGGCACACGGGGGCCGGGGCTAGCTGCTGCCCCGGCCTGGGCTCAGAGCTCGGGTGGGCTCAGCCCGAGCTCCAGAGACCCCTTCTCGGGAACAAATATCCCCGCAGCAATGCTGAGGAGAGGGATTTGCAGTTTGCAGATCCGCTGGGACGCGGGTGGGTTTGGGAGCCAGCGGGCGAGCCGGACACGACTCCCCTGCGGGAGCTGCTCCCCTGGGCAGAGGAGCGCAGCGAGCCCGGGGGGGCACAAGGGTGGCAGGGTGGGTTTTACCCCAGCTGCGTTGTTCTGCTCTCCTGACCCCAGCCTGTCCTGGCGGGCAGGGACCAGCACCCCCCTCCACCAGCACCTCTCTTTCTGCTGCCCAGCAATCCCACGGGAAGCCAGGTCGGTGGGATGCGGCTGCTGCTGCTGCTCCCAGGTGGCTGCGGTAGCAGAGGCGAGGCTGGGAGCAGATGACGGTGTGTGATACCCTACTACTTTATGGCTATATTTTTAGAAACGGCTAACTTTGCTGTCTGGATTCCCTGTATTGTTTAGCTTTGCTGCCCAGCACCTATTGCCAAGATCATGCAGACCTCAACCAGAGCTGCAGTTGTAAAAATAAACAAATCCTCCCATGACAGCCCAGGGCAGCCGTTTTGGCAGGAGCTGGCTGACTGCTGGTGTAAAGTTGCACTTGGGGACAGCAAGGCCAAGTCAAATTCAGGTTTCCAGCTCCATCGGTTGAAGTGGGAAGGGTGTTTGGCTGGTGTGTATGCAGGAGAGCTGGGGTTGATACCTCTTGGCTTGCTGACCTTGATGTGACAGTGTAGGCTGGCTGTGGTGGCTGGCTCCTGTCCTGGGTGGCCACAAGGTCCCTGAGCTGCTGCAGTGCAGAGGAGCCCCTGTTGTGCTGTAAGGACAGACCATAAATACACTTTTGGTTCTGCTCCTTCATGAGCACGTGCCATGCTGCAGCAGAAGGACCACACTGACTGTCCTGGGCTTGGTGGAGGAGGCTGGGAGAACAGAACTGGAGCACGTCTCCTCGTAGCCTGCCCCTGGGTGCAGCAAACCTGTTGCTGTTAAAAGGAAAGTCTTGCTTTCACCCTCCAGACTGCATTTTTTGACAACATAGAACAGGTTTGAGAGGAAGGAGAGCAAGTGTTCTACCCTCTTTGAGGTCCAAGGGAGAGCAGGGGAAAAGTCACCCAGGTGCAGTGACAGGAGCAGGGTGTGTGAGATGGGATTGCTAGATGTCTGACCTGGTCGTCTAGGGGGGGTTGCTCTAGCATTTGGAAAGCCCTTTGCTTCTCCACAAGGAATGGCTGATGTTTTTTCCCCTTTCTTGCCCAGAGGTTTTACAGTGCGCTCTCATTGTACACTCAGTGCAGCAGAGAGGTAACATGGGTTGAAGACCGGGGCTCAGAAGCCCAGTCCTTCTTTGAAAGGAACCAGGCTAAAATGGGCTTTGTCTGAATAAAGCACTACATGAAGTGTTTGTGCGAGGCGGCCAAAGGCGAAGTGCAGAAAGCAATGCCTGTTACCACTCATAAATAAGAAAAGATGCTGCTCTTCGGATGATGTCATGGCGAAAATGTGCAGAGGGATTTTTGCAGTGTTGATCGATATTGCTTGGCTGTGGCATGTCCAGGAGGCTTATAATGCCTGGAGATAAAAATCCTTTCAAGCCCTGGAAGGGGGGTTAGTCTTTTAATAACACAGCACAGAGTATAGATGTCTATTTCTAGCACTGGGAGCTTTGCATGTGAAAGGCTTCAGCTGCTCTTCCCTGTCCTGTTCTTGTTCTGATCTGTTGTGGTACTCCTCTGTCTGGCAGTGGCTGCCTAAAACCTAAATACTGGGGTGGACTCAGGCTCCAGCGTAACCGCTGACCATTTCCACCCCACCCCAAAATAGCAATTTTAGAACGAAGGTTGCCAGCCAAGCGGTGTTCCTGTGGCACTGGCAGGGCCTGGGGGGGGTGTCCCTGTGGGTAGCGTAAGCCCTAAAGTGGCAGTGGGGTTACTTTAATCCAGGAGAAAAGATGACAAGCCTGTGAGCACCTAATATCCCTGTTTAGTATGCTGACAGCTGCTAAAAACCAGTGCTACAGAGACTGGCAAATATAGTAACATGAAAAGATAGTTTCCCATCTCCCTCTCCTCTGGGTGAATGTTTCATCCATAGCATTGCACGTCGCAACGTGCAACTGGAAAAATAATGTCTGCTCCGATAAAGTACATATAAAACCTGTGGCCCAGTTCTGTAAAGCCAGAGTGATCTCTAAACCCTAAGTCTTTGTTAAACATGAAAAAGACTTCATATTCTGTGAAAAATCAGACTGTCAGGAATGGACTGCTGTTTGATTGTGCTCTGGTCCAAGTTACTTTGCTCTTTCCTGCCGGGCTTTAGCAGGATAATACATATGTTGGGTTTTCTTCAGTATAGATGCCTCACGTGGAGGTCTTGAGCCGGTGCGCTGCTCTCCAGGGGCCCTGACCACCGGCCACAGCCCCTGGGACAAATATTGCCACAAAAAGCAGTGGGTGGCTTGACGGGTGCTGAGCCCGTCCGGCTCCTTGCCCCTTATCGACTGCCGCAGGCTCTGAGTCTGGATCTAGCAGAGTCGGTCCTACGGGGCTTAAGCTGCTGTTGCCACTCGCACTCTAAACCTGAGCATCTCCAGCTGCGCTGCGAAGGCGAGGTCTCCGTGGCAAGAGACCCAGGCACAGACCTTACCCTGCCAAGAGACAGAATTTTCAGAGCTTCAATATAGCTCGTGATTTTTGGTCTGAGTTGCAGCTTGGGAAGATGGGTTTCAGAGCAGAAATGAAAACTTGGTGGTTATTGCTAGAACTTCCTGTCAGTTTTGTTCTAATTCTTTTGCCCTTGATAAGTGACAGCATTACAGGTATTTTCTCCTGCATCTGCCATTTCATCCATCAGTCCAAATGTGGCGTACGTCCTTGCAGCCTGCCCACGGTCTTGCAACAAACAAGAACGGCTGATTTGCCCCGAATCCCCCCTATGCTGAGGACGGTCGGCGCAGCTGAGCAGAGCGCCGGCAGGTACGGGGGGGCAGACGGGGAGCTCCGTGCGCAGCAGGGGGGCACGGGGGGTTTTGGCAGAGGGGGTTACCGCTCCGGGTGCGTTGGGGTCTCTGGCTCCTGCTGTGGGAGCAGCAGGTCCGTGTTTGCAGCTGCCCTTGGCCGTGCCGATGGCTATTCCCTGTGCCTTGGCAACGGGCTAGCGTGGGAGCTGTGCAGGGCAGGTGCTCCGAGATGCTTTTGTGCCCAAATTAATGATAATGGGAGAATTACCTTTTGCCAGTATTCCTGTGGCAGTGCATCTGGAGGCTGAGCAGATTGCTGTGTGGGTGCAGGTGGAGCAGGGGACAGGTCAGGATTCGGCCGGGCTGGGCAGGGATCTCGCTGTGGCCCCGGGGCGGGAGATGCACCACGGCTCTGGGGGAGCTGGGCTTCGTGGGGTGTTGCGGGGCTTGTAAGGCAAGTGGGCAAAGTCTCTGTGGGCAAGCACCTCATGGTGGGTGGTTTTCTGATGGGGAAAACACGGATGTTTCTGTTGCTACCCCCCCTCCAGCTTTGAAGACTGTCTAAAACCCGCTGGCGCTGTTATCCTTCCCCTTGGCTGTCGCTGGCAGTGGGACGCCGCTCCAGAAGACGCAGCCAGAGACGCGCCTGCGCAGCGCGGGAAATGGGACTTGGGCTCCAGAGCGTGTCCCTGCAGGTAATTCCTGGGGCTGCCACGCCGGCGTGACCACCGGCTCTGGCTGATGTGAGCCATGGGCTCGGCTTCTCTGAGCACAGGGTGCTGCTTCTGGGCTGCCCGTCCTGGGGCTTTGCTGGGCTTTAATTTTGCAGCGTTGCCTGGAGAGCTGAACCCGGCCCAGGCTGCTGAGCAGAATGTGGTGCCTTACAGGGCCAAGCTGGATTCTGCCCCAGGGAAGTCCAACGTGCCTTCCTCGTCTCCATACAAGGTCCATTTCCACTAGTGGATACTGAATAACACTGAGAGGAAGCGTTACCTCTTTTTTTTTTTCTTTCTTTTTTTTTTTTTTCCCCCTGCAAGACCTTGGTTATTGAAAGCAAAATAAACCATGTGTCTTGGGCAAATATTATGACATTTCATTATTCACACTAAGCGTGATAAGTGAGCTGTTTTAGGGACCATGGTACATGATTTATTTAGCTTGGATGTGGATATAAATCCAGTCTTTGGAGGAAGCATTATAACTGTGTAGGAATGCGGATGCTCTCATGTCCACTGGAGCATAGCCAGTACCTAGTACCTAATTTGTGTTGTTTTAATGTAAACAGGGCACCCAAGACCACTTGTAACATGTATAGGAACCAGGCTATTTCACTAGTGTCTAAGGAGAGCTGAAAAGTGGAAGGTGTGTATCAGATCTTTAAATGGAGAAGGGAAATTCCATTTAAGATAAACATTTCTTCAGTGCATAAAATTATTGATTACTATGCTCAGGATAAAAGGGAGCAATAGAAGAAATACTCGTTGTTCCATTGCCTTTATCTTACAGACAGCATTTTGGGATTTCAGCTTGGATTGTCCACATCCCTAGAACAAAACTGTCAGTGGTGTGTGTGTCGCACATTTGGAGGGGTGGCCGCAGCTGGTGCCTCATCCCTCCGGGTGTGTTGGGAGTGAAGATCAGGGGCACTTTCCCCTTGTCCCACTGGTTTACATAAGATGCTTGGCCAGGCACAGCTCTCCAGGGAGCCCTCTCCTGCTCAGCCACCTGCCTTGGTGGGACGGGGCACAGAGTGTTTGGTGTACACAGGCCTGATACAGTTGCTTCTTCTACGACTTATTTTTTTGTCTAGGTTTTTATTTTGCTGCAGAGCCTGGGATGTTTTCCTAGGTCCCCGAGGCGGATAGCTGCTCCATCCAGCAAGCTGTGCTCTGTTAAAAGAAATGTTTCGGCTGCAAAATACAGATGTAGTGGGGCCGGTTAGCTCAGTAGGTTAGAGCGTGGTGCTAATAACGCCAAGGTCGCGGGTTCGATCCCCGTACGGGCCACTGGTTTTACCTGGAGCACTGTGCCCAGCTCTGGGGCCCCCAACACAAGAAGGACACGGACCTGTTGGAGCCAGTCCCGAGGAGGCCCCAGAGATGATCAGGGAGCTGGAGCACCTCTCCTGTGAGGACAGGCTGAGAGAGCTGGGGCTGTTCAGCCTGGAGAAGAGAAGGCTCTGGGGAGACCTTATAGCAGCCTTCCAGTACCTAAAGGGGACCTACAGGAAACCCGGGGAGAGACCCTATACAAGAGCAGGCAGTGATAGGACAAGGGGTAATGGGTAGATTTAGATCAGACATAAGGAAGAAGCTCTTCCCTGTGAGGGTGGTGAGGCCCAGAGAAGTTGTGGATGCCCCATTCCTGGAATTGTTCAAGACCAGGCTGGATGGGACTTTGAGCAACCTGGTCTGGTGGGAGGTGTCCCTGCCCATGGTAGGGGGCTGGAACTAGATGATTGTTAAGGTCCCTTCCAGCCCAAACCATTCTACGATTTGGGTTGAAGGCTTGAAAAACTAATAATAGGTTTTTCTTTGCCTTTAAGTATGCAAGAGCCCGATCCTGTGAGGTGCTGGTATATCTTCCATGGTTAAAGCTGCCTGCAATCAGTAACCCCAGCTGGGGTTTGGCCCATGCTGGTGATCTGTGAGCCTGTTCCAGTTTTATGCTGGAGTTTTCCAAGAGTTAACACTGGGCTATTTGTGTTTTTATGGGTGTTGGCTGACAGGCTATTTATGACAGCAGAACTACATGTATTAATATTCATAGACTTCCCCTGACTATACAATACAAATCAAACGGTTGTGACAGTGTGCCCTTGTTCAAACCACAGCATGGCAGCTCCTTAGATGTAGCTGGAGCATCTTTGTGCACAAATTTAAGCTTTCCTGGAAGAGCTCTGCCATTGCCTTCAGCAGTGCAAGAGCAAGTCTGTGCTGGTCGCAGAGCGATGCAGCCCTCGGTGCACACCTTGGAAATTCAGGTGACCCTTCATCCCCTGAGCTGTGGTGGCAGCTGGGCTATGGGGATGTATCGCTGGGCAGGAGACTTTGGGGCTATTGAATCCAGACCTGGACCTGAGCGGCTTTCCGGGCATCATAAAGTGGCTTTGCAGTTTGACTTCAAATCTGAAGGACATTATGGGAAGTGGCATGAACATACACAGCAGAAAACTGCACGGGTGTGTGCTGGCACTGCAGCCAGCCCACCACAGTGGCATGCCCCTGCTGAGCATGGTGGGGCAGGTAGTTTTTGCCACCAAGACCCCGCCTGAGCTATGACAGGACCGACCACCTTTGAGGTGACAAAGGATTTGAGGAGAAGGCTGGCAGCAGTGAAAGCAAAGGACGGTGTAATTGCCTTCGTAGCGCTCAGGGCGGGTGTAAGCAGGACAGGAGTGCGCATTCGGTGGGTCCAAGCCTAAGGCAGAAGAGCCATTGCTTTGTGGGGGTGTGCAAGAGGAGCTGTGACACCTGCACGTGGCTGGGTCGCAGGGATGTGGAGACGTGTCCACCTCCTTCTCGGGCTGCAGGTCCTTGTGGATGGATCCACAGGGTGGAGGCAGAGCCTGATGGCCCTGTCTGCACCGGCCGAGGAAGGAGCGACGGGGGTGCTTGTGGGGGCTGGAGGAGAAGCTGTGACTGAGCCACACTGAAGTCGAGGCAAAAGATGGCCAAAAATAGAGAGTACAAGAAAATGAATTGGCAAGGATATAATAGATGGAAGGAAAAAGTAGAAGAGGGTCTAACAAGATCCTGGCTATGTCAGAATCAAAAGGGATTATATATGTGTGTGTAAATCCCGCATTGGAACTGGTATCCATATGTGGAAGAAAGCAATACTGCTTTTCTCCTTCCGCACACTATTTCTGGTGCTCTGTAAAGTCATGCCCAAGACTCAGTGGTATTTAATGAAGAAAATGCTCAGTCTTTAGGGAGAGCAGTGCCAGAGTCCAGAAAAATAGATACTTTAATAGCCATGTGATTGAATAAATGTTATTCTTTCCTTTGTTTTTATAATAAGAAAAAGCATTTGGTGAGAAAGCTTTATCACTTTGAAGACTGACATCTTCCATCATTTAAGCCCTACGACTCAGATATGGAGAGGGGAAAGGGGAAAGTTGCACGTCCCTGAAGAACACAAGCAAAACATGCCGGAGCCTCCGAAGTGGTGTGATGCAGCTGGTGGAGAGCCCGCAAAGGGAGCTCGAACCTCTGAGCCAGGGATCCTGCACCTCGGTTCATCGGTACCGCGGGGAGAAGGTGCTGTGTGTCCTTGTGGAGAGGGGCAGGTGGGTCCCTGTTCTGGCGAAGGCCAACTCCCCGAGTTGGGATTCAACAATTCATCTCGGCAGTGGAGGTGGAGAGCCGAGAAGTCCAGGGGTGTGCACGGCCACATCCACGGCTGCCCTGCCCTTCCTGAAGAGGTGTCAACAGGAGCAAACGGCACGATCAACCAACTCTGTCCCTTGGTGACAAGGAGGAGCCCGAAGCCCTGCTGTTATTGTTGATTTGGAGCCCTTTCTTGGAAAAAGCCAAAAGTATTCATCCTCGGTACACAGTGGTTATAAGCAGAAGGGCAACATTTTCCGACAGTTTTTTCCCAGACAAATATAAATACACATGTGAATATTTTGTGTGTTCATGTCTGTTTTGCCATGTTCTTTGTTGCAAATGCCCTTCCTCCACCTAAGCAGAGCAATCAAAAATCCCATTTCGACACTTTCAGCTCCTTTTTTTCCAATGATATTGTGCGAATGCTTTGAGGACTGACGCATGGAGAAAAAGGGGATCACTTTGTGTGTCTGTTATGAGCAGGGCAGGACATAATGGGCTTAAATGCACTAGGGAAGAGTTGGGAGGAATGTGTCCAGTGGCGAGGATGGAGGGTGGTGGCAGTCCTCCCGTTACGGGTTTAGCTTGTGTGGCGGAATGGCGGTGGAGGTGTATGGCACACTCGTACAGCTGTGCTGGAGCCTTCTTGCCATGCTAAGTGAGGTGAAATGTGCATGTGAAATTGTGCTTCTGAGGCTTTCTCACTGTACACTGATGTTATTTTTCTTTGACAACAGACACAGCTCCTGTTTTGGACAAGGGAGCAGCAATGTCTGCTCCACCTGCGAAGGATGAGGGTGGCTGCTGAGCTGCATCAACCTGCAAGTAAAAAGGCAAGGTTAACAATGCATGTTAAATCTCAGGTAGGTCTTACATGGGTGGAAAAATCCTTCCTTTTTGTAGTAAATATGCTGTCAAATACACTGGCAAGCAGAGGAGGAGCAGGAGATGTTGGTGTCCCTTAAGGGGCTGGGGGAGGATTTTAAAAGGGCAGTCATAGCACAGCTGGGCTGCTCAGATGTGCGACGGTGAGTTCATAATTCCGAAGTTTGCTGCAGCTTGAGGAGAGCTCTGTGCCGGGGCCAGGGCTGCGTGGCTGCTGAGGGTGAAGTTCCTTTGCTCCCTGAGTTTTCATTCTGTGTGCTTCCACCCTGCCCTCTCATTTCTCTTATTATGACAAGGGTATTTGTTACTCGCCCTGCCGTTAGAGATGGTCTCAAACATCGTCTGCAGCTCTGGGCAGCTTCAGGTTTCTGGTCTGGAAATCCACATTACACATTTTGCAGTTTGGCTCCAATCTCCGGTTCATAAAGTAGCTGGAGCTCAGGCAAAGCTCCCAGATTGCTCTGTGCTGCTTTGGATTAAACTCTCAGCTGTCCTTCTTGTACTGTTATTGCTTTTGAGGCTGTATTTTTTTTTTTATTGTTTGGTAGTCTTTGTAAAACGAAAATAATAACAGTAACCCTCGAGGCTTTGAGCCTAACACCTGCTGGAAGCAGAGCTGGAATCTGTTGCACTAGTTGCTGGTTTGCTCTCCAGCACTGCCTGCCTCTGGGTTGTCATTAGGAAGCAGAAACTTGTGATGGCAAAGTGTCTACCCTGGGAAATGCAGGAGAGGAGGCGGGGAAAGGCACTAACCTGGGCTGCCGGTGTGCTCCCAGCACCAGAATGACGAAGGAACTCTTCAGTCGGACCCCACTGGGTTTCCTTTCCAAACCTAGGTGGCCACAAGTATGGCTTTGTTCCTTTAGGAAGAATAATATTTTTGCATATGCAGAAGACCAAAGAGCTGGGTTGACTGATGAGCTCTTCAGGGTGGTTGTTGGATGGAGATGCTCCGAGATGTGAGACCGTGCTTACTAGTGCTTAAAATAGCACAGCTACAGGTCTGGAGACAGAACAACTCGTGTAGCCAGAGGTGAAGTTTAAAAAGAATTTGAACTGTCAAAAGCAGAAAAGGGCATTTGAAAACATAACACTCTGCTTTCCCAGTTACTTGTGTAACTAAATCAGCTAACCCATGTGTCATCTACAGTCCAATTCTCCTTTTATAGTAAAAACAAATATTGGAGGGACTCGGGGCCAAATGCTGCTTTTTTTTGTCAATCTACATTGTTGGCACGGTTTCCAGAGCACTGAGCTATCAAATCTTGACCAGAGGCAGGAGAAGTGATGATGGTTTGCACCTTTCGGAGCTGGGCTGCATCATCGCCACCTTCCAGGGAAGACCTTGGGCATCCTCAACACCGTCGGTGCCCAGTGTTTGGAGCATGCTTCACCTTCCTTGTGACTGTTGCGTGGACACGGCTGCAGTTCTTTAAAATGTCATTAATGAACTATGACATATTACAAATGAACTGATGCTGACCATAGTGTTATAACCCTCCTAAAATTAATGATTGGGCATTTTCTACACAATGTAGAAAGTGGGGATGGGGGGGGGGGGGAAACAGGTGTAAGCAGTCCCGACTTCATTTTGGATGGTTTAAATGCAATGGTAGTTGGTGCAGGAGCTCTAGAAAATCTCTTCAAGTGTGTGCAGAGTAAGGACTGAGAGTTTAGACTTTCTCCTGTGTAGAACTCTTATGAAATAGTCTTTCTTTTTAAAAAGCTTCTGTATATACTCTTTAAAGTAGGCAAAAGGAATATTTCATAAAGGTGACTGAAGAACAGAAGTGCTTCTAGGAGCTTTGAATAAAAAAATAGATGTTGGTAATAGATATGCCAGCCTTAAATATTTTATCAAACTGGAATTATTTAATTAGAGTTTAGCTTTGGATCAATATGGTATGGGAGACTGTAGGAGCTGGACATGGGGGATTTTGATGATGCTACCAAGATATTTCAGACTTTGATTTGGAAACGATTTTCCGCTTCAAGGTACAGTATTCTGTACGTGGGGTAACAAACAACACAAAGTGAAAAGCCTAAATATTTGACTGCCATTTTTTTGCTGGCTCTAGAGGGCTTGCTCTGGTTCAGAAAGAAGCCAAACTTCCAAGTCTTTCATCACGTTTTCCCGAACAGAGGTGAGGACTCGAGGTCCTGACCGACTCCGGAGGCCGGGTGGGCTTCGCAGCCTCTGGCGGCCGCGGGCGCCACCCGGACCTCGGCGGGGGCAGCTCGGGGGGAGGGAGACGTGAGTCTCCACCCCAGCCTGGCACACGTCCTGCTGGTCCACCACAAACGGCTCGGATCCGTAGGGCGAAAAAAGGGACTTTTGCCCCAGCCCGCCCGGG